>JANHAO010004852.1:0-23516 GCA_026873985.1 Saraca asoca | reverse complement strand
CTTTCTTCTTCTACTCCTTCTCCTCTTATTGCTGGAAAGGTTTCAGCTTTTTGTGGAGAAAATTTCTCCATGTTGTTCGGCCATGATAGCCGAACCAAAGTAGAAGAAGATGAGCAAGAATTGTTCCGGGTTTTGGTTCCCATCTTAGTCCATCCAACTTTCCATACTTGCTAGCACAAGGAGAGGAGTTGAAGAGGCTATGGAGGATATTCTCTGGCGTGGATTTTTTGGTAGAGGCAACACACATGGGTTGCTATGGTGACCACAAGCTTCCGCAGCAAAAGAAGCTCAATTAAAGGTTAGTTTTTCTGTTCTTCTTCTTAGATTTGATCTAGGTTTGTTGTGCAACCTCTAATAATGGGATCCTTGGGTGAGTTTGGTTCGGCTAAGGTAGATTTTTACCTAGAAAACTTTTGAAAATTTTGGCCCTCATGGTTCTACCCAACTCAACAGAAGCTACCTTCTTAGTGCCTTATATTGGTTGATAAATTTCCTCTAGCACTTTTGCCAACTATTAATACTGAAAGCTAGGAGACTTCTGAGCTATGTTTGAGGTATGTCTCTAAGAGTGGTTAAGAAGACGTGACACTTGGCTAGAGAATTAGTTGTCTAAAGATTTATTTGTACATTGAATGCATCAAGGTGGTCATATAGGTCACTATCCTCATTGTACTGCGGGGTAGTGGGAATCTTGCACCTGTGAGGGAGAGACTCTGTCTCGATCTCTCCACTGAAAGGCATCCTCTCCTCATAATGATCTTGATGATTTTGAGCTAAAAGACATTCTTTTAACTGTTGTACCCTCTAAAATAGCTCTTCTACTATCGGGTCCTGTTCCTTAGCTCAGCAGTTGGGAGATCACCGGCTCCTTACACTTTTCTGGTCGTGGGAATGATGATTTGGGGTTCTATGCCTTCTCTTGTGCTCATGATTCGGTAAGTATCGATTTGGAATATGTCCCTGACTAACCCTATTTGAGCTTTCAACTTGACACAAACCTTCACATCGCTGATTATCTCCATGATCATTCTCACACCGCATTATGACCTAAATATGCTCACGGATGACCTCCATGCACCTGTCCCTATTTAGGTTCACCCAAACCCTTGCGCTCATGGAGTAGGGTGTGATATCATCCTCGTAAGTTCGGTGGACCTTCTATTTGGGCTATAAATTGGAAGAATAAACTGAATCAGCATGCTGTGGTACTTCTCTAGTTAGCCTCTTCACTAGAGTTGACACTTCTTCTCATGGCTGCTGGAGTACTTATCTGGGCATAGTGACCTCAACCTGCCTTTGCGTGCCCTAGGCTTATGCCTAAGCTAATGCCTTAACTACATTAGCCAGTTCTCTCACTATGTTCTCAAGTGCTTTCTAACGCTAATACCATGCTTGCACTCCATCAGTCCTAGCAAAAGTGCCTGTTACAAGAAGAACTGGGCCTTTAACTGATAACACATTTCACTGCTATTTTATCGACCCTCAAGATGGTCAACTGTAGCGTCTGAACTCTTAGTGGTTCTTTCTCTAACCATTGCAATAGAATGGAAAATCAACAAGAATACAGTTTAGGGCCCTCTTTCTAATGCTAAAATGTTGATGTGCAAATTTGTTCAACTCAAGTCCAAAGCCCCCAAACTATAAATTGAAAGTGCAAAGTAACAAGAAAGGAAAATAGAGGAAGCACAAGATGACACCAGAAGGTTTTTAACGTGGTTTAACCTAAATCAATGCCTACATCCATGATTATTCATTTCTCTATATATTTTTGCTGGGTAACAATGTATGTTCTTTGTATATCCTTTTTTTTTTGTATCTTTCCTATACAGTGATTTCAACCTCTATTTACAGTGGCTAGGGCGTTGTAATTTGAATGCAATAAACCATGAATTAATTACACTTCATAATGGATAATATTTGATTTGGAAATGGATTTCCAAAATTAATTTCTAATTGTTGTCCTCAGCAACCTGATGGTTAGGAAAGCATGCTTTGAGATGTGGGCTAGACTTCATCCTCAGCAATTTGAAGTTACACGTTAGGTTACTTTGACCCTTGTTGACTAGCGTTCTGAGTTCAAATTTGGTGACCTAATGACTTACTCTAGTGACCTCAATCGTAGATGAGTTGGGCCCTTATCAGCTAGCTTATCCATTAGGCTTTTACTAGCCCATTTGTATAGTTCCAAAAATACCCACAACACTTTCAAACTTTTAGGAAGCTTGCTAAGACTATCCAAAATGAGAAAGGATTAACAATAGTTAGTATAAGAAGTGATAATGGTGGAAAGTTTGATAATAATGAGTTTAATTGTTATTGTATTAAAAATAGGATAGGTCATAACTTTTCTGCACGTAGAAGCCCTTAACAAATTGGTGTTGTTGAAAGGAAAAATATATGCTTAGAAGAAATGGCTAGGACTATGCTTAATGACAGTATTCTTCCAAAGTCATTTTGGATGGATGTGGTTAATACAACATGCTATATTATAAATCGTGCTATGATAAGGCTTATTCTTAAGAAAACCTCTTATGAATTGCATTTTGGAAGAAAGCCTAATGCATTGCATTTTCACATTTTTTGTTGTAAATATTTTATGTATAATATTGGTAAAGACAACATAGGTAAATTTGATACCAAATCTAATGAAACATTATTTATTGGGTATTCTTCTACAAGTAAAGCTTTTCAAGTGTATAACTAAATAACTTTAATAATAGAAGAATCCATCCATATTGTATTTGATGAATCTACTCCAAGTATTCATAGGAATTATGATGATAATGAGCAAGTGGACTCTTGGCTTCCTCAAAAAGATTGAAATGAGCTTTAAAAAAAGAGTTGAAAAAGAAGGAGACAAGGGTGATGAAGAAGATGATAGAGTTTTTTCCTTGATCAATTTGGATGATGTGCTGCCTAGCCGCCCCTTGGAAAATCATGGAGAGCTATTAAAATTAGCTAATGATCAGATATTCCTCTTAAAGGGTAATGTATAATTCATTAAGGAATATTTCAAATCATTTATCCTTTTTATCTCATTTTGAACCTAAATCTATTGATGATGTTATAAATGATGAGCAGTGGTTCTAGACAATATAAGAGGAATTAAATCAATTTGAAAGAAATCAAGTTTAAGATCTTGTGCCAAGGCTAATTGATCACACTTTTGTAGGAACTAAATGGATTTTTAGGAACAAACTTGATGAAAATGGTGTCATAGTTAGAAACAAAGCCTGATTGGTTACTAAAAGCTCCAACCAAGAGGAAGGCATTGATTTCAGTGAAACATATGCACCAGTAGCAAGATTAGAGGCTATTAGGATGTTATAAGCATATGTTTGCATTAAGAGTTTCAAAATTTATCAAATGGATGTTAAAAGTGCCTTCCTGAATGGTTACCCCCTTGTTTTGAAAATCATCTTTATACAAATCATGTGTATAAGCTTAAAAAGGCCCTTTATGGTATCAAACAAGGTCTTAGAGCCTAATGAATGCTTAAGCAAATTTCTTTTAGAAAATGTTTTCCAAGAGGCAAAATTGATATCACACTAGTTAGTGAATAGATGTTGATGACATTATTTTTAGTGCTACTAATGAAACCTTGTGCAAAGAATTTGTTGAGATTATGCAAGCTGAATTTGAGATGTTAATGATGGGTGAGCTCAATTACTTCCTTGGTATTTAAATCAATCAATCAAAGGATGGAATATTCATTAGCCAAGCTAAATACATAAAGGAGTTGTTAAGAAGATTTGACATGATATCTTCTAAACCTTTTGGTATTCTTATGAGTCCCTCTATAAAACTTTATCTTGATGAAGGAGCTAAGAAAATTAATGTCACTATGTATAGAGGTATGATAGGTAGTTTGTTTCATCTTACTACAAGTAAACTAGATATTATTTAATGTGTGTATATGTGCAAGGTTCCAATCTAATCCTAAGGAATTACACCTAACTATTGTTAAATGAATCCTTAGATATCTTGTAGGCACACCACACATAGGTTTGCGGTATCCTAAAGCAAACTTTAGTTGCATGGTAGGTTATTCTAGTGTCAACTTCATTGGAAGTTAACCAGATTAAAAGAGCACCATTGGGGCATATCAATTTTTTGGCCACTCTCTAGTCTCATGGCACAATAAGAAGCAAAATAATGTAGCTTTATCCACTGCTGAAGCAGAATATATAGCCACTAGTAGCTATTACACTTAAATCCTTTAGATAATACAATAATTATTGAATTATGATTTGAATTTTGAGAAAATTTTAATTAAGTGTTATAATACTAGTGCCATTAACCTCACCAAAAATCTTATTATGTACTCAAGAACCCAGCATATTGAGATAAGATATCATTTCATTAGATATCATGTTCAAAGGGGAAACACTGCTCATAAATTTTGTACTGATTTTTAACTAACTGACATTTTTATAAAAGCTTTTAATGAAAATCATTTTGTGGTATATTAGAAAAGAATTGGGCATGTTCAATCTTTTGGAAAATGAACTTGCTTGAATAGATTCCCTTCATTTGTTTGGTTCCCAAGTAATTTCTACTGAATTTTTTCTTTTTCAATTCAATTTTCTTTTGTTGATTTCTCTTAAATCGATATTAACTTAAGCATTAAAGAGCCCCCTAAATCTTTTTCACAGGTTCATTGCCTTTTATTGTCGATTCTTTATATTGTTCAATCGATTATGTGGTTAAAAAGATCCTTATTTATGTTGTATTTTTGGAGAAGTGCTGAAAATTTGGAATTATGGTAAGCTCTAGGATATTTTGATTCAAATTGTCCATTTCCAGTTTATTATTCGATTTGAATAATCTATTTCTACAATTTTTCTGGATAATCAGTTGGTTTCATGATTTTAATCGCGATTCAAATTGTTCAACCATCTTTAGCTTCACAATTTTGATCATAAGTCGAGTTAGTGATGAACATGTTTAGTCATGTCTTCACAATCATACTCACGATTAGAATTGCTCATGCATTTCTAGGCACACAATTCTAATTGTAATTTCTATTGCGAGCAAAATATTTAAGCCTACACACTTTTTTTTCAGATTAGACCCACTTGTTCTTTCTAACCTTAGTGCCTTTCTCTCAAACTCCTTTACACTTTCTCTAATTTTTCAAGAAATTTAACTGATTAAACTCAAATTTCTCATTTCCAAAACACTTTACGACCTATTTCCCTCAATTATAACTTATTACAATCTTCAATTTCTCCTAAATTTCAAAAATCCCAAATCACCCTTTCTATTTCTTTTTCACAAATCATTATGATTAATCATTTCACCTCTGGTTCGAAGAAGAGGAAGAAGGTTGTGGGTGATAAAAGGGCATATCGCACTGATGTGACTATTGGAGAGCAAAAGTTCTTTCCTAATGTAGAGTCCTATGAAAAATATGTCAAATACAAAGAAAAGGCTGTTTCTTTTATTAAGTGTTAAGATAGAAAATTTCTTAAAGAGAGTCATCTAGAACTGTATGACTTGCTAGAAAAATACAAATTGCTAAATCTAGTTTGCTATAGTGGTCCATGTTACCCTAAGCTTACAAAGATGTTTTATGCTAATCTATAAATAGCAAATGGTAAAATATTTGCATTTATTTTGAGAAAAGTAATAAACTTGGATGTAGAGACTTTATGCAAGTTGTTTGGAATGGAAGGAAGGTCTTAGTTTATCACAACCAAAGATATGGAAGAGTACTCAAACAAAGAAATTATTAAAATGCTATTTTTTGACTCCGCAATAGTTGTCACCATCGGTAAACTAATAATCATTGGATAATTTATGGAGGATTGTCTTCACTACATAATTATGAAGATGATCCTATCTCGTCACACATATTCCACCAACATTATTGAAGATAAAATCTTTCTAGTATGGGTAATGAAGAAAGGGTTGGAAATCAGCATTCCATACCTCATTCTTTCTTATATGGACATGTTCTTTACCAAACCAAATCAAGGTTTCCTGCCCTATAGAATGGTTCTGACTAAAGTCTTCTCACATTTTTGTGTATCTCTATCCTCGGAAAAAGAGGTTGAAAATGTGATAGCACAACTATAATGAATGAAAAGACCTTACATCAGATGCAATTCAAATTAATGAATGGGAGATGGGTGAGACAAGATGGATTAGCTTCTAAAAGATCTGGTGATGCTTCAGGCTCTAGTTTTGGTGGTTCAGTAGACTTACAAAATGAGACATCAACTCTTCTAAGGGAGTTCCACCTTCAGTAGACACAATTTTTTAGGTCAATGAAATAGTCACATCGACAGATAAATGAAAGGCGGGACTCCATTGAGCAAATGTGAATACGAACATTAGAGACCTTTATAGTCTATTTGACACCATGTAGGGGACACCTTAGTGAGATTCAAGATATTGTTGCTCCGGATATTTCAAGTTTTTATTCTAGTTTCATAATATTTTGATTATTCCTTTAGCCCTATTCCTCGGTTATTATTGTTTTTTGCTAATGTTGCTTATGACTCTGTAAGATATTATTTCTAGATTTTAATTTTAATCTCGATCAATTTTTGTGATTTTTATGTCATCTAGCTATTGGATTTATATGTTACTTTGTACTCTTTTTGATATACCAAAAAGGGGAGTAGTGTATATTTTGTGGATATGAATGTTGCATGCCTATATGGGAAGTTGTTATCTTAAAGGGGAGTCTTGATATTTCTTGTTAGATTATATTATAGACTTTGATTGTATGATTGATCTCTTACTAACCTCAAAATTGTTTGTCATCATCAACAAGGGGAGATTGTTATCAAGGCCCCTATTTTTCTAAATCGAGCAAACTTGTATTTTGATGACAACAAATGATTTAAGTTAAGTTGAAGTGATTTATTTTCAGTGGTTCATTTGTAGATGGCCTTGCACTTCAGGTTGAAGATATAGATTAGACCTTACTTTGCATATTATATATAGATTTAAAATTAGCTTAAATTTGAAAGTTATTTCTGGAAGGTTTGCCTTTTGTATTTAAACAAAAAAATTTGAAAAAAATTATACCAAAAATGTTCCAATATCTTACTAAATGACTTACCATATTTATTTAGCTTCAGGTTGAGTTTTCAAAGTGTTTTTATGAGGTACAAAATAGTTAAAAAAGGTTTGAAATGTCCTACAAAATTTTTATTTTTCATCTTCAAACCTTACGATCTGGATCGATATTTTTTAACTAATTTTGCACTCATGCTCATAAGAACAGGGCAAGCATTCATGCCTTGCGATTCAAATCAAGACTTGAACTAATTTTTGCGCAATTTGAATCAACTCTTCAAAACCTTGTTTCGTGATTCTAATCACATTTATTCTTAGACTTATCGAAGGCTTGCAGCTTCAAGTGAATAGAATCAAATTTTGAACTATATTTTAGTGATTCAAATCGAAGCCTTCAAATTTAAATCTCGTGATTTTAGTCACGATTTTACTCGAATTTGAAATTTTGAATTCACAATCATGATGACACATTCAATTTTACACATAATGGCTAGCTTTTTATTGTGTGTTTTCATTTGCTATAAATACTCATTTTACATATTTTCACAGTGTGAAAACCCTACTCTTCAAGGTAAACACTTTTAAATACATCATTTCTTCAATTCTTTACATTTTTTCTTACATTTGAGTTAAATCTGAGTAAATCTAATCTTATTGTGCTTCATCTTTGTATTTAAAGTTGTTATGTTCTTGCCAAATTTCTCTTGTAATCAAAATCAAATACCACTAAGTTTCTTAGGGGTAGCCTAACCCAGAGTAGAAGAGTGGTTAAGCTTTGTCTTTCTTTACCTTGAGTGAGGATCTCAAAGGGGTTACAATTACAATTGAACAATTGTTGTATTTTGGCTTCTTCAAGTGCCAGTCCAAACTTGGAGGTTTTGATTATAGTGGATTCGCGCTTGGTCGAGAGCTTGAAAGTGGATGTACGCCTTGGAATCAATTTTTCAAGGAGAAACCACTATAAATGTTTGTTTGAATCTCTCTATCCTTACTCCTTTACTTTTTGCACTATACTTTTGCTTAGATTCAATATTGTTCATTTTCTTATTGGATTGTTAATATGGTGTTGCCTGGAGTTTTTGTGTTATTTGTGGATAAACATTTATTATTTCTAAGAGAATTTACTATTTTTGCTAAATTTTATAAGGGTATTAAAGAAAATTATTTTAAAATTGTAAAATCCTAAAACTAATTCACCCCCTTTTTGGTGGAATCCTTATTTACACAAACATTATCAAATTCATCCATTCTTTGATTCTTTACATCATCTTTTACATTTAAGCTAAATCTGATTGAATTTAATCCTATTGAGCTTCATAATTTGTATTTTGAACTGTTGAGTTTTTGTTATTTCTTTTGTATTCAATTCATACACTATTGGATTTCCTAAGGATAGCCTTATCTAGGATAAAAGAGTGGTTAGGTTTTTTCTTTCTATTCTTTAAGTGAGGATCTCAAAGATGTTGCGGTTATGATTGAGTAATCGTTATATTCAGCTTCTCTAAGTGCTAGTTCAAATTTGGAGTTTTTTTCTATTAGAATAGATTCGAGTTTAGTTGAAAGTTCGAAAGTGGATGTAAGCTTTAGAAACAATTTTTCGAGGGGGAACTATTATAAATCAGCATTTGATTCTTTCTATCCATACTTCTCTTCTTTCTACGCTATATTTTGTTTATATTTATTATTGTTAATAATCATGTTGAATAATTGATATTGTGTTCGTTGGTGTTTCCAATTTTTTTTGTGATTACATTTCTTGTTTCAAAGACAAATTATTATTTTTGTTAAAACTCAAAAGAGTTTGCGAAAAATTATTTTAAAATTATAAAATTCTAAAACCAAATTTACCAATTCTTGATAGAATCCATAGCTAGAATTTAAGCGGATAGCTCAAAGACAGATGTAACTTCTTTTTTGGCAATATCTAAGATAAAACTTTGATTGAAAAAGCTTCATGATTTCTCCAAGAAATTCAGGCTGTTGGGCTGCCTAGCTCAATTATGTCAGATTCAATCATTTTGGGCCACAAGTAGTTTAAAAAAAAAATGTGAGAATGGCTTTTGAGAGCAATATATAAGGTTCAGATTCAATCAATAGAGTTTCATTGGTGCCATTACCAGAATCGTTAATTTTAAGGTTTGTCAATCTCATTTAACAAATATTTATTTGTCTTAAGCCTCATGATATTATGATAACACTATTGATTCCATCATATATGAAGAAATTAATCATTTCTAAAAAAGACTTTTGCATAATCACTTTTAAGCGTTAACAATGATAGTTCCACACAAAAAAAAAAAAAGTGTTAATATTTAAAAGTTTACCCTAACCTTGAAGAAATTGAGGAGATCCTGGTTCTATCTTCCAACTGATCCTACTTGAATTGGATGACTGAGTCATGGAACTGCTGACTCTAATCCAACAAATTGATCTCTACTCTCTTTACTATACAAAGAAACACTTCACTTACTTTATTGGCACTTAGCAAAGAAAGGATCAACAATGGGAATGACAAATCACATGGCATGCCATTAGCTTATTATGCACTGACATCTTAAGCTATTGACTATGTCTTCTAACAAATGTCATCACCTTTTCTCTCGCAAACAAAACTGCTCCTTCTTTTACATATTAATTTCTTCATGACTTCTTTGGCAAATTAATTTTTCATTCTAAAAGGAAAAAAAATGATTTCATTGAGACTATATTTACGTGGATTCTGTCATTATTTTAGATTATAATTATGATAAGATTAACAAAATTATGAATAAATGTAAAAATATATGATTGTTGTGAAATAAATTTGTGAAAAATTACAAGTATTAAAAGCAGTGCAATAATAATATTGCAATTCCAATCCATAATTTAGAATCATGGATACCGCGTACCATAAGACTCAGTTTCAACTACTTATATCCATCTCTCTACTATGGAAGATTTGAAAAATATTCTTAGTCCAAAAATACAGTGTTTTTATCACCAATAATACTATCTTCTTCGTCTAATATTAGCCTTAACTCAATTATTGTTAATAATAGTTAGTGTAAGAAGATACTGACCTTACGTACGATACGTATCCAATATGATGCAGATACATCAATATGACATTTTTCTAAAAAATTAAAATATGAATACAACAAAATATATAACATAAAAATTAAAAACATATTATTTCTGGATACTTAAAATTAACATTATAAAAAAATAATAAAATATATGATAAACCATCATCAAATTAATATAAAATTATTATAATTCATAAAGTACTAAATATAATATTCAAAAGCAAAGGAAAGCAAAGAATACTTCAAAAAAAAAGTATTAATTTAATAATTTATCTTGTGATTATTAGTAAAAAAAAAAAATAGCTCTTAGCTATCATTTATCAAAGTGAATATGAATCCGATGTATACCCTTTGAATATCCAACTTTTATTTTTAATATTCCTAAAAAAATATATACCTAGTATCTATCCATAAAATATTAAAATATATCAATATTTGATGCATATTTGATACAGATACGTCTAAGATTTTAAAGTACATGTGTTTCATTGACACCAATCATACGTAATACTATGGAGTGGATGTAGAATTGTTCGTTTATCAGCAACCACCACAAAAGCAAGATCCTATATATGGGAGAGGTGCTTCCAACATACCAATTCACACATCCCAGAATTTAGTTTCCAGAACCAATTACGATGGAGATGCGGTTAGCATTGATGTGTGTAGTGCTCCTGAAGCTCACTTCAGCATTAGCAGCCACGCCGACAGGTGCCACCTTAAGCGAGGAATACGGCGGCGATAATGGCTGTCCATTACGAACAGATATATACGAAAAGACATGCCCTGAGGCGGAGGCCATTATCTTCTCATGGGTGGAGAAAGCAGTCTTTGAAGACTCAAGAATGGCCGCCTCGCTGCTTCGCCTTCATTTCCATGACTGCTTTGTCAATGCAAGATCCTTTTGTTTTTCCTCTCTCTCTTGGCATTGTCATTTGTACATGTTAATTTGTTTCTTTATACTTGCAACACTTCTCGACAAGGATGGATTTGGAAAAAGATTTACTGAGGGAGACACTTAAAATATTTAAGGATATAAAAGAAAACACGGAAGGTTTTGAGGATGCCAAATGCTAATTTTTTTTCAAAAAAAAAAAATGATGGTAATCTCTTAAACTTTTGGAACATGACCCCCAACACATAACAAGGCTCTTCTCTTGGACATATCAAAAGTATTCAAATTGAATATTTAACAATGTGGATTTTTAAATATAATTTAATACACACTATAGATATCTATATTAGTATACTCTTCTCTAATCTTTAATATTCTCATATTATATCATATGTATAATTTATTTATATAAATTTGTGTATATATATATATATATATGTGTGTGCATAGAATAACATTATACTCACATCTATCATTCATATCACCTTACATTTATAATTATGTTTTATTGTAAAACTCACTGCATATATTAGAGGGTGTGCAAAACCTACGTAAAAATGGAAGTGGATTAGCATTTTTGTTGTGCATATTTTATGCTACTTAGCTTATGAACTTGTACAATATTTTTGAACTGCACATCATGTTGTTGCTTTTGCAGGGCTGCGATGGTTCAGTGTTGTTGGATGACACAGAAAACTTCGTTGGGGAGAAAACGGCAGCTCCAAACTTGAACTCATTGAGAGGGTTTGAAGTAATAGATGCAATTAAATCAGAACTCGAATTAGTTTGTCCAGAAACCGTATCTTGTGCTGACATACTTGCAACTGTTGCTCGAGATTCTGTTGTTGTGGTTTGTCTTCAATTAAATATTGGCTTTCTGTTTTTTTTTTATATATATTTTTGTTATTAATTGTTATGAAGAAAGTGTAATGAACTATTAAAAATACAGTCAGGAGGGCCAAGCTGGGAGGTTCAAATGGGAAGGAGAGACAGTTTGAGTGCAAACAAGGAAGCAGCAAATAGCAACATTCCAGCTCCAAACTCTACTATTGACATTCTTGTGGCCAAGTTTGAAAATGTGGGTCTTAGTCTTAATGACATGGTTGCTCTCTCTGGTACGTCTATATCATATTCAGATCTTTTCAATCTTTTATCGTATCAATTTCTGTTGATTGAGATATTGCATATGAAAAAACTTACAATTCATGTATATACAAACTCAGCTTTTAAACAAGCCTCAAAGTAGTTTATCTTTTTCTTTCATACATAAAAAAAGTTTTAAAAAAAATAAAAATGTAATTTTCTATTATAAGGTAAAAATTTTCTTGCATTTTATAGAAGTATATATGGGCATTCCTTTTTTAACCTCAATCAAACTTATTTTTAAAGTGACACATGTCACAATTTATTTAAAAATATATATATGCTTCACGAGTGTCAACTAATTTAAAGATATATGTATGCAAATCACAATATAGCATGAGGAATTTGAGTAGTTAACTGTAAGTAACTATATCCAAAATAAAAATGTCAACATAAACCCTTAGCCTACACGAAATTTACAAATAATTTTTTTTTTTTTGGCTGAAAACAAGTAGAAGATTTGTTTTGTTGGAAATATGTAAACACAATTTTCTGTTTTCATTGAGGTGCGCACACAATAGGTAAAGCCCGCTGCACAACATTCAGCTCCCGTCTACAAAGCAGCACCGACTTGAGCAGTCCAAACGTTAATACTGATTTCATTGCATCACTGCAAGAGTTATGCTCAGGATTCGATGGCAGTAACACAGTTGCACATCTTGACCTGGCCACACCGGCAACATTTGACAATCAATACTATGTTAATCTCCTTTCTGGAGAGGGATTGCTGCCATCGGACCAAGCTCTTGTAAGTGGCAACGACCAGACACGACAGATTGTGGCAACCTATGTCGAAGATCCACATGCATTCTTCAAAGACTTCAAGACTTCAATGTTGAAAATGGGAAGCTTGGGATCATCTATTGAGAGTAACAGCGAGATTCGTAGGGACTGCCGGGCTGTCAATTAACTTTAGCTTCTATGTTAAATCTTACGTAGCAGTGTAAGTCCTGCATTAGGAAGATTATGTAAGGCTATCGTGAACTGAAACATCATCGGTGACAACTAAGAAAGTGTAATGTTCAATAGACGAGGATACCATGTCCTTGAATATCATAGAGACGGGCGTGCGCGAGGTGATTTAACTAAATCCGCTTAAATTGGTTAGGTTGAATATATAATATGATTATGACAAAAATTTTAAGTTATACAATCTGATCTGGTGTGGGGAGCTTCACTGCCATATCAAATAACCCCACAGGCTTCAATGCTGAGCCGACAAGTGATGGTTAAAGTAGGAATAAATCAGATGACTACAAGTAAGTGTTACAACATGTCACTTTGGCTCAATGAAGCTCACCAGCCCACCTTTGAGCATCATGGAGGCTAGATATTCTTTTAATTGGCCATTTAAGAGCTGCAACCTGTTGTCTCTTGCTCGCCTGCTGAAGTTCAAACTCCTGGAGGTAAAATAATAACAGAAAATGTCAGTACTAAGAATATTAATGCAGACTCCACAAAGAACAAGCCATGGTGATATTCTCGCAACCCAATCTCCCAAAAAAAAAAAAGAGAGAAATTATCTGAGATTATAGCAAGTTCATTGTGGTTTTAATGAAAAACCAAATCCCCTATTTATCTTGCCGAAAGCAAAAATAAAACGATAATATAGGACTGACACTAACTATCCTTTCCACGTTTTGTCAAAACTTAATTTTGTTGGCTTTTCCATTTCGATTTGGACTTGGGAAAAGAGTGCCAGAATCCATAAGGTAGATAATAATACCTACAGATTTAGCATTGCAAAAGCCCAATCTCTAAACTTCTACCAGATTATCACTAGTATTATTAACTACTAGCAGATCATTGAACACGACGAACATACAATTAGGCAAAAGGACCAGAACCTGCTTGCTTTGTTTTCCACATCCACTCTTGTGAAGCATGAATCCCCTGGTGATGGATTAAAAAAAACTAGAATTACTCTAAAAGAAGATGTACCATACACTGTATGCTGTATTATTGAGAATGCCAGTACCTGTGCAAAGCGTGCAGAATCACCAACAGAACTTACTGATGCCTGTAACGGTGTAGAACCAACTTCCTAAACAGTCAAACAAATGACAAATTTTTATGCAAAAGAAAATATAACTAAAGAGACAGACACTCTATGACATAAAGAAATAGGAAGAAATAACAATATATCATAAGTAGGCATAAAACATTTGATAATAGAAAGGACAGAGATTATATGCAAAAACATGCTGCAAGCCACAGTACCTCTATTGTAACATAAGAAAAAATTTGACCGGATGTGAATACAATGAGAAGTCCCATTTACTGAACCACAAAAATTCAAGGTCTGGGTCATATGACCAACTCTGGTAGTTTAGGTTAGAGTTAGACAACTTTAACGCAAGTAAAACCTTACTGACCAGAGACTAGAATAATCAGAAGCATTTTACAAGAGGTTGTTTTTTTTTCTTTGAAAAGTTCTTCACAGTAATTTTGCAGAAATCAATAATGGCATCAGCTATAATAAAATCGCAAAAAGCACACAGCATGGCAATGAAACAATCCAATTTGATCCAGAAAGTTATTATATAGACGTTAACAAAGACAACCTTACCTGTACATTTTGATGACCTGTAACTCCGTATGCCTGGTACTAAAGATAGCAGAAGGTAAAGTCAGCACAATAAAATTGTCTTTTTACACCACAATGAATGATCTTAGAGACACTTACCGAAGATGAGAAAGAAGGATGTAGTATCTGTTGGTGGTGGGGAACCTGTGCCTGAAGCTGACCTTGAGGCTGCACCTGCCACATTTGTGGAACTTGCTGGGCAGATAGCAATGGAGTTTGTGACTGAATTTGAGACTGCTGAACAGATGCTGTTTGTTGTTGCTTTTGCTGATCAGACAATTCCAACTCCTCAGGTTTCTCCCACTACATGTTTATTCAGAAGACATTAATCACACACAATAAGAAAGAGAAGAATAAAGTAAACATGTACGCAAAATCATATAAAATGCTTACCCGACTTTCACCAGTGACACTATTATGATAGTACTTAAAGCCCTGAGGAGATGTATGCTCCGTCCAATTACATTTAACTAGCCCAGTGTTCTGGTTCACCACTGTTGCAGCAGATGCAGCAGCAGAATTGGATGAAGGCGCATCTCCAGCTGATGCAGCCACAGGGGTGCTTGCTGCTGCCTGTGGTACAACCCCAGCCCACTGTGAATGAGGAATAAAAATATGTTCAAATGAAAATAATGCCGAGGCGATAGGCATCCTTTCCAGTGCAAGATGAGCAATGCATCCTAACACCACTAGCAGGCAGTCAAATGCTTAACAGATGATATGTCCACAACTAGACAGATGAAACTCTGAAAACTCTAAGATGATAAGATCTAGTAGTCAGTGGTCAATTCAAGGAATACAGTCCATCCGAATTCTGCATATAAAATTAGCTTTATCCTGTAAAACTTAAAGAGTCGTGTGAATAAAACCTTATCTAATCCATTCAAGGCTCTACTAGGCAAAAATTTGCTGTTCACTTTAGAAAACTTCATACCAGGTGTATGTTGAACAGCTACAAGACAGTTCTCCAGAACAAGGCTAGTTAACACAAGGCCTTGAATCTAAAATACCTGCTTTTTAGTAGCTTCTGCATTTTGCTGCAATGTTAAAACTTGACCCGAGGGTTGCAACATCTGTAATTGTTTTTGAATCTGAGAGAACGCCTGCTGAGATGAATGAAAACTAGCTTGCAAATTCTGAGTCTGCTGTGACATCATCTGGGCTAACTGAGACGGTGACTGCTGAAGGGTCTGAAGTGGCTGCTGCTGTAATGAGGCAGGAAATTGCTGTTGCTTTGGAGTGGTCAATGATGTATTAGATTGCATGCTGCTCTCAAGAGGGGTCTGAGTAATTGTGGCAGATGTGGCACTGTGCTGAACTTGAGGCTGAGAAGCTGGAAGCTGTCCACTTATACCAAGTGCCTGCTGTGATGGATGACCAGCAGGAGGAAGTTGTGGCTGGCTGTGCTGCCTATGTGAATTTTGCATTTGTGAGTAGGGCATTGGAGCCTGTGGGTACGAGTGGAGGGAAGGTGGCAAGTCCTGAGGTGATTGAATAGGTTTCTGCATTGGTGATATTTGCTGGCCAACTCGCGGCATTTGTGCTATAGACTGGTTGAAATTCTGAGGAAAATTCCAATGAAATTACTATTCTGTGACATGCTGGCAACTGGCAATGAGGGAATGAAGAAAATAATTTCTACATACCTGTTGTGACATTGAAGATGGTGGAACCTGCCCATGAAAAGGAACATCTACAGGTCCTCTAGTACCACTCATATGATCACCCTATATTTTTAGGCATAGATATTGTAAAAAAACAGAATACATGAAAATAATAAATATATGAAAACAGGAATTGGAAGATAACTATAAAAATAACATCAGAAGTGCGGTAAGCTTTGTGGTATTATCAAATTTATACTTACTGCATCGATAGGCCATGCCATGTCACCAGATCTTGGAAGCAAAGGAGGCCCCATGCCAGGAAAACCAGCACTGGCAGATGGCCCCATATTTGGTGGATGCATAGCACGCCATGCATTAGTTGGGAGGACACGATCACCCATAGGGTCAGCAAAATTGGATGGTGGTCTGTAAAAAATATATTGAGAATTATGCATATTGCATTGCACTAAATCCCAATATAAAGAGATGAGTAAAAGAAACCATTTAGAGACAGCAGATAACATATAGGACAAAGAAGGGGGCTACCTTGGACCCGGTGCTTCAAATCTAGGACCAAAGCGCGGACTACCAAATGCAGGACCCCTGAAACAAGCCAAAAAAATTTCAGAAAATATTGAAGTTGCAGAAATTGCACTCATTTGAAACACATGGAAACCTTTAGAGGTAAATAGAAATGCTGAATTCCAAAGCAATCATATGATACCAGCAGATGGGTTTATATTTCATGCTGGTAATGCCAAGAGTATCAGGTGAAATAGCATCATGTGCTTCAAGTTTAAAACAAGAGCGAACCATTTCCTTCAATTCACGAGTCACCCCAAACAATATATACACACAACCAAAACAAAGAAAAGGCTTAAGATCAGGATCAAGCCAAACATCAGGGAGAACAAGTTCACTCAATGATTGTTTGGCCACACTGGTGATTAACCAGGGACTGAGCCAAATGATTGAGATCAACTAGAATAAAGGTATTCAGAGCACAAGTTTACAACATATATTGACTTTTATCTAGTTCCTACATAGGATATGCCAATGATGGCTTAACAAGTGTGCAGGCCAGTCCAAAGCAAAAAGAATGAAAGCACAGTTCAGATGGTCAACTCCAAATGTTTGTGCTTGAGCTTGATTTCATATTCACATCACTGATCACAAGCCAACCACTGGGTCAAGTCTGAACAGCCACACACTGTTCAATACAACAGCAATCCAGTGGAGTTTAAGCTTAAAAGTGATTAAACAATGCTTTAGACTACAAACCTTGAATCTCCTTGCCGGGGTCTCTTAGGATCAGCAAACCGGACAGTTAATGGTTGATCACAACCCTAAGCAGAAAATACAAAATTAGAGGCAGAAGGGTTCAGAAGGAAATTGTTTAATAGGGAAAGCAAAGAGTAAAGTTCTCTTACTCTCATTGTATAATTTCCATTAAGAGCATTTATGGCTGCCAGTGCCATATCTCTCTGAGAGTACTTAACAAAACCACATCCTTCAATTGAAAAGGGATAAAAAGTATTACTAAAAATAAATTTTTCCACCATTCAGTATTGCAGTGAGAGAACACACACACACACACAACACAGAACAAGAGTATGAGGAAAACAGAAACTATAAGTAAGAACAGAAATCAAGAATAAGTCTACAAACTACCATATGGAGGAAAGGGGAATGGAATAGCATCAACTATACCATTCTTTCCCAAGGGCCATGAATTTGAAGACAGAAACCACTGACCCCACCCCAACCCCCACCTCACAAAATAAAGCACTCAAGATTCATTTAGCAAACAGATTGTCTGCAACATTCACAGGTATCACTCGAATATTTAATAAGGTTAGGAAACACACCTCGGCTTTGCTTATTCTCATCACGCATAAGATAAACGTCTTCGACCTGCCCATATTTTGAGAAAATCTGTTGCAGTAGACATCATCTATCAGTTCAAGAATCAGGATTACAGACTACCTACAATAGTGAGCATAACATGACCATAAAGCAATTGAGAAATGCATAGATGTAGTTATGATTGATACAGATCATTGAGTAATATCAATTCCATATGGCCACAGTTTCCATTTGGCCAGAGTCACCAGCCAAATCATAAACATTTTAGCCAGGCATCACACTGCCTGAAAATACTTCTCTGCTTGAAGCAGAGCAAAATATGCAATGTAAAGCTTAAATGGTAAATGTAGCATACTTCCTCAACTTCCTCTACTGTAGCCTGCTTGTTCAGAGAGCCCACAAACAATTTGTACTCAACTGCACCTATCATAAAAATTGATTAACAGGATTACAAAAAAGTCAGTATATGATTAGTCAGAACACTAATGCACTCATATAAGAAAGAAAACAAATTTAAGCCTAAATTTCTCCTGGTGCAGCCACATTTCATGATAATCAATTTCGCTACAAGTCATGAACAATTTTTTAGTGGTTGTTGTCTACCATAATGGACAGGAAATTCCATGCATGCCAGCACACTTCATAAGAGAAAAATGTCTAATATTACTGCCATGCAACAAATACAATCACGAGAGAGGTTCACATACATAAACATGAAAAACTTGTTTACTGTTCAACCAGAAGAACATACTTGTATGCTCTTTCACAAAATGTAAGCTGCAAATCTAACAACTCATGGATTTTCAAATGATTCCCTCATGCACAACATTAAAAGAGAGGCCAGATAACTATTATAAAGGCATACCAATTTTGTATACACACAATTACAACCTGGTTAAAACCTAGGAGTATGAAATTGATCTAGTATGTGTATGCTATGCTTGTGACATCAAAAAAATTTTAAAACTATCAGATTTTGAGGAATAAGATTGTTTTTTGGATAGAATAGGAATAAAAATAATTACCAAGGCGTTCCCGCTCACCATCAGCATATCTCACTTGGATTGGACCTACTCCCTAGAAAGTAATACAAGTGTAAGTGCAATTCATAAACATGTGTTACCCATACATATCTGGCACAAAAGTGTGACAACTCACTCCAGGAAGTGTATGTTGATTGTGCAATGCTCTAATTGCCCGATCAGCTTCTTCTGAGGTAGCATACTTTATGAAACAACAACCTGCACAAGCAGAGTTTATGCTGGTTCCATCAAATTCCTACTACCCCTCTTATAAATGGATGTCTACATATATACGTTAAGCAAACATATCATTTAGACAGTAACTCTAGGGAAAGCAATAAATAAACAGACTAAGCTGATAGAATTTGTGATTCAATACAGAAAGTTGCTTCCTCTACAAAATTGAATTGCATATGAATCCCACTCATTGGGCAACAATAACTTCAGAAAGTTATGCTTCTTATATCTATTTCTCATTACACAAATGCGGGCAATACCTCATGTAGAATTCATAACAACTATCTCCGAGAGGACTGGAGGAACGAATTCAAATAACACTACAATAGCAACCAAAGTTGCCACAACAATAGTAAGCTCTACAAAAATGAAAGTGAATTGAACATCCGCAAACAATCTACACACTACTCCACAAAGAATATGATGAAGCATGAGGATATTTGAAACAAGAAGAGGCAAAGTATAATTCCATCTTCACCCGTAAGCATACATTTAAAAGCACTAAACTCTATGTAAAGGCCCCATGTTAGATATGCCAACCACAAGTAGCGTGAACCTCTGTTGGTCGATATACGGTTGAGATTTATTTTAATAATGCATGATTCAGGGGAAAACAAAAGGGAGGATCGAAGCTTAATTAATGCCATCACATTACGTCATGAAAGAGCTGCTATATGATAATCATGGATGCATCCAGCTGCATACCAGAACCTAATTCATCATCCCAACAATTCTACAAGATGAGTTTGCAGCATTGAATATGGATTAATGCCCATAAATTTTCCTCCAATAGAACAGTCAGAATATCAACCTCACCTAAGTGGAAATCTAATAAACATGCAACAAATTTAAGCATTTAAACACAACCATAACTCCCACGTAAAGTCAAATCAAGAGAACAGCACAATATTGTGCATACAGTCAGTGCCATGGCACACTTAACATTCCATAGCTCCAACTTGCCACTAATAGTTAAAAAAAAAAAAAAGAGACAAAAGATACAAAACAGGCAATGGACAAGCCTAAGAAATAAGGGAAGTCAAATCCACAGAAGCATTCACACAATAAAAGAAAAAGCAATTGAGCAATAGAATATTAGGGCTTCACATAATAGGCTGGCGTAAGGATTTGCATCCACCACAGAAAATGAATGGCCAAACCCATGAAATAACACAAAAATACACTTCTGGACAAGCCTAGCATCATAAGTATGCATGAAGCTACAAGCACATAACACTGCCATTACAGCACTCAAGGTGCCTATAAAAATCTGTCATCCCACTACTAATACAGACCAGTCGGCAGCAGTTCCAGCCAAGGACCTCTCCAATACCTTCCACGTCCATATAAAAAATATAGATAAACACAATGAACAATGACCCTCAAACATTGAATTAAGATTCCAAATAACCATATGGCCGCCAAATAAATTTGAGCGGAGCTGCATTTCTAATGTATCATCACATCACACATGTAATTGCAAACCTATGACCAAGAAGGAGCCAAAACATTGCTCCAAATTATAACCATTCACGACCATGTAGATCAAACATTAAATCCATCATATAAACATAAAGATGAAATTGACTCTGTTTGCCAGGGAAATCATAACTAGATAGAGAAACCAAACTACATGATCTCCACAGATGAACATCCATCACACGACCAACAGGTCTACCATTTATAAGGTGGCCATTTAAGTGTAACAAATACATCACTCATCAATTTCTATCCATGTGTAGTCTACCTAACTTCAGACAAGTCGTATTGACAAATTTAAGTATATTGACATCCAAGCCATTCAAAAAGCTCTCTTGTTCACCAAAACATGAAATCTCCAAATTACATTGCAATTAAACCAATTCAAATGTAACAATCCAACTTTTTATTGTTCCTTTTGTACAACAGCATATTCCTAGGTTATTGACATAAAAAAGCCAGAGTTATGGCAACAGACACTCCCATTACAATCACATGTTGGGTAATGCCCCCACCGCTGTAGAGCTACAATTGCAAGAGCAGGATCTAGTGGTCCTCCAAGATCCCATCTGCTATACAAAGAGCAGTTCGCAGTAGGTTTACATGTCTTGCCTCCTTCTGGTATGACAGGACGATGACAAAAAAAGGTAGCAACCAAAACCAACAAGCCTGGACTTGTTGCAAAAAACACTGAGATGAAAATGAGCTTATTTTCTCGTCCTTCAGCCTTTCAATGGACCTGAAATAAGATACATATGGATCACAGTAGTCTCAGAGAATATAAAAATTACAAATACCTCGCTGTTCTCCTGTTTTTTTATCTCTGATCAGAGCAACCTCTACCACGTGCCCATGTACCTCGAACAAAGGGCGAATCTGACATCAAATCATTGTCACCAGATAAAATTTAGTAACTGATTACAGGTGTATAATGAGAACCAATCATTTTAGTGAATACACATCATAGAAAGTGCTCTACAAATTGTTGAATACATAAATAGCCTGTATTTGTGTTTAAGAGTTTCACTATAAACCATAAAGTATTAGAAATGAAAGGTAGTGAAAGGAGATGGAACACTATTGCAAATTGTTAGCAACATGACTGACTTATGATTGATCACATATCACCATGCAAACTCAACTTATCTTTTCTGATTTATTTGCTTTTTCCGAGTTGGAGGAAAATGAGCACAGGAAGTCTCAATATTTTAAACTAGAAAATTTGCTTTCATGATATGCCAAACTGGAAGACATAATAAATCAAGAATTTCAGCAGCTTTATGAGAAATATTCTGAATGACAATTGACCAAAAAAGGGTTAGATGACTAACATCTTCTTCTGTGGCTGTCCGGGGAACAGATCCCACAAAAAGTTTGGCAAAACTTCCTCCATCAAAGTGATCTGAAATGGTCAATATATCAATCACTTCCTTTTTTCCATTATTTGGAGATCATCCAATCAATAATTCATAATTTGTAAGAGAAAATGACCAGATTGCAAATAAGGAGAAAAAACAAGAACCAAAACAATTCAAGAGTCTTGCTCTACATATATCCACAAAATTATGAAGAAAGGGTGCAATGCATGTAAAATTATACCATGCTCCACAACAAACACACAAGCAGTGCAATTGCTTGAATTAAGAAAGAGTCACAGACTGTGGCCAAATTATTCCTTGTCCCAAAACCCCTATTCCTTGCTACATAGAATCCTTAACATGTGTTATTTACATTATTACATAATTTATAATAAGATATAATATAGAATTTTTGCACATTCAAACTGACACATGCATCAAACAAGTATGCTTGAGCAAGCTAGAAACCACTTTATTTTCATTTTGGCTAAGAGTAAGACATAGTTAATCTTGTTGTTGAGAGCATATGAACATGTGTATACTGCAAACATCCAACACAAAATAAAACATGTTCACAGGGTATTGCGATTTTGAAGAATGAAAGGATAAAATGCAGTAGACATTATATATAGTCAAGAAGCAAACCAGAACAAAGGATAGCCACCGACACAAAAATCTTAATACAGAACTAAAATAGAAACTTGTTAATGTTAGGGCATGATATTAACTTCAGTAGAGCAGAAGCATTAAGCAAACAAATGAAATTATAGATAACAAACAAAGAAGACAGATATATATCTAGAACTCCTAATTTTTAAATTAGAGGCAAAACAGATCAAGTGATTAACTAAATTCTCCTCTCTGCACATAAAAATATAAAACTCTTACATGCTTCATAACAGAGGGGCTCTCAAGAGTGAAGATTAACTAGTTTTAATATGCTTCCCTCATATTAACAACCATTTTCATACATAATCGCATGCAAAGCATCCGAAATTCAGAATAGCTGGTGTCACTGACACCAAAACGTCAAGTAAAAATCTACTATGTCCTCATACTCTTATGCGTTTTTAGGCTAGAGAAGCATGTAAATTACATTATCAGAAGCATTTTCAGGCTAGAGAAGCATGTAAATTACACTATCAGAAGCATTTTCAGGCTAGAGAAGCATGTAAATTACACTATCAGAAGCATTACCAATGTAAATTAGCAGTCCAAATAATAC
>JANHAO010004851.1:0-23539 GCA_026873985.1 Saraca asoca | reverse complement strand
TATTCTGACACATCCTCATCTTCCTCGATATTGGGTACTAGATTAAGGCCTTCCATATGATCATCTTCCTCTTCCCTTGCTAACTGAATATTCCCATCATCATTTTAAAAAAAATTGCTCAACTCTTGTTCAGTAAATAGTTCATGCTCGCACATATCATTATCCTCAAATTTACCCATATCATATAAGTCTCTTGGCCTGAGATGAACAACAACATTCTACTCTGGAGATATATAATCCTTTACAAAATAAACTATCTGAGTTTGTGATACATATATGAAAGGCTCGTGCTCTTTTCGTTCACCAATGTGAATCAATCTGTTGAAGTTTACTATATGAAAGCCCTGAGCATCCTTTTTGAAGCCTATATCATTAGTGGTGTCAGCTCACATATAGTTAAAAAGGATAGCATATCTTCCATAGTAATTGAGCTCGATAATATCTACAAGCTTCCTATAATATGGAAGAACAACATCTTGTCCATTGACATCTTAATGGTTAGATACACAATTAGTTGTAGAAGTCATGAAAACTCCAGAATTTTGGGTTCTCAATCAATTTTCTCAAGCCATTATCCAAAATTTATATCCATTAACATTGAATGCTGAGAACCTTCTAGCATTTGGTAGAGGTCCTTGGCCCAATTGCTTCAAATCGTTCGACACGGTGCCAATCACATCATCCATGAAAACCTATAAAAATAAAATTATCTTCTTAAGTTATACCTACAGAATTGAATTCTAAATTAAATATCTTTTAATTCTTACCCCGTCTGGAGAACCAATCAGCAAAGTCTTTGCTGACTATCTTCTACAGCTCAATAAAGGAACATGTTCGGCTTCTTATTTTTCTCTTAACATATAACTTAAATTCTCTATAAAGAACAATATCTATATGTGAATACTTGCTCCATAAATATAAATATGATGAAAGATATATAATTTAATATGGATATTTACATGAATACTTACTCCATAAATGAATTAACCTCTTTGTAATTGAATAGAACATATTGATGTGCCTGTCTCATCTCCATATGTGTCAGTGTGAAACTGGGGCCGCTACCCACTGGTCTACCTATATTAAGAAAGATATCAGGGTTTAGGTGATCACATTGAATATCATTTGGTTCATTGTTCACATGCCTTGATTGATTGAACCTTGTCTCAATTCTCTACAAATATCTTGAACAAAATGTAAGACACTCTTCGAATATGTACCCTTCAGCAATAAAACCTTCTGGTTGAGCCTTATCGTGAACATAAGACTTTATATATCCCAAATTTCTATATATAGGAAGATGTCATTAGGAAAGAAAACAAATTCACTTACAAGTCATAATTAAATTGAAAAAATCAACAATTACCTCTTAATAAGGTACATCCACCAATATTGTATTGGACCTTCTAAATAAAGTTCATTAACTAGATGAACACACAAATGAACTATAACAGTGAAGAATGATAAGGGGAACAACATCTCCAAATGACAAAGCGTAAGAACTATTCGATGCTAGACATTCTCGAGGTCAGCAAGATTGAGGGTTTTACTGTATATTTGTTTGAAAAATGAGCTAAACTCAACTAACACTACAGTTAATTGGTCTGGTAATACATTATATATTGCAAGAGGTAGTAATTGCTCTAAAGTACATGACAATCATGGCTTTTCAACCCAAACAACTTGCATTATTTTTAGTCGATATACCTGAATATCCATCAAACATCTTCATATTCTTCAATCCTCTTAAGAATGCATCCTTCATTGTGTTTATCATTGTAAAAAGAGATGGTTGATACACAAATCCCTTCTTATACCCATTGCTTGAAGATCTTTCCGAGCATTAAGATGGTCTTTTATCTTCCCAGTCTTATTCAATAATGTATAAATGGGATTGTCATGCATATTTTTCTCGATATGCATGACATCAAGATTGTGACACAATATATTAGTCTCTCAATATGGAAGTTGGAAGAATATAGACTTCTTCTTCCATTGTTGCATATTAACATCATTGTTATTTCCATGAGCTCGCTTTCTTTTAGCATCCCCTTGTACTGGCTTTCCAAATGTAATATTAATATTCTCTACTTGTTTAAAGATTTCTGTGCCTAACAGTGCTTTCGGAGAGTTTCTAAACTCTTGACTCCCTTCAAATCGAAGCTACATTAACCTATAATTTGCTCCGAGAAAATGATGATGCCCCCAAAAATATCATTTTCTACTATGAGGCAAACACAGTGGCACTGCATCGAAGTTATAGGTCGAGTAAGCTAATTTAATGTGTGCATTCCAGCTAAACAAGGTACCAAGCCTTGGGAAATCGCTAATCATCCACATTAATGCTGCCCGTATGTTGAACATCTCACGCATAGAAATATTGTAGGTGTCCAAAAATAACTCCTTCAACTCTTTCATAAGAGGTTGCAAATAGACATTAATGTCATTCCCTAGCAATCATTTACCCGAAATGATCATTAAGAGAATAAAAGAAGTTGGTTTCATACACATCTACGGTGGCAAATTATATGATCCAATGCAAATTCTAGGTGAGTTGCATCAAACTTCTTCCACGCATCGAAGTCTCTTAGATGCCTCATCTAACTATCATTACGATTCCCAGTTACATGCCAACTCATATGCTCAATCATCTTGGTCGACATAAACAACCTTTGTAACCTTTGTTTTAGTGGAAAATAGCATAACACTTTTACAGGTTGTTTCTTCTTCTTACCAACAATCCTTTCCTTCCATCTAGATATCTGACATCTCTTGCATATTTTCCTATTCTCATCCTCACCCCAATATAGTATGTAATCATTTGGACAAGAGTGTATCTTAGTGTGATTGAGACAGAGTTTGGTGATGGTTCTCTTAACCTAGTATAAAGAACTGGGTATCTTAGCATACGGGAATGCATCCTTCAATAATTCTAAGATCATTGTCATGAATTTATCTATCATGCCACACAAGCACTTGATATGGTACAATTTTATTAGAAAAGACAGTTTGGAGTACTCCGTACACCCTTTATAGAGTTCTTAATTTCCATTATTGAGTAACTCGTAAAACTCAGCTGTAAGATTATCCATTGTCTGTCCCTGCATGTCCTCATTATTACCAACATCATCACCAAATGAGTTAGCCTTGTTTTCATCATGTATACAATCGAACCCAAATGTATCATTGATTATGCCGTCTAAAAGACATTGGAGACCTATATTTTGGGAAGTTTCGACCGCATGTGCTCTACTAGAAGATGTTTCAAGTTCGTTGCATTCTCCATGCCATATCTACTTAGTGTATTCCACTAGAAATTTCTTTCCAGACAAGTGTCCATATGCTTCAACTCTATTCAACCATTTTTTAAATTTGTAACTATGACATGGACACATTATTCTCTCTTTGACAGATTGTCGTTGAAATGCAAAATCAAGGAACTTGTTCAATCCTTCCTTATGCTTGTTTGTATTCCTTGACATACTAATCCATGATTTATCCATATCTATAGTTTTAAAATACACACAAGGCACTATTAGAGGTGGAAAGAGGAGCCATAATGGCTACCTTATCAAGACTAGTATACATAAGAATTTCTAGCAGAATTTTCTCCCATGAATTTTAAAACAAAGTGGAACCATGCTCATCTTACAAATAAATAAATAAAGCTCAAATAATGTTATATGGTTTACCAGTAGAAAGCATCAAAGATTATTAAGAAAGCATCATTGTCACTAATTTCAAAGTATCAAAGCCCTACATGTGTGTGTACACTAGAAAGCATGCAACCAAAGCTTATAGGCATACACATAAAATATAGAAATACATAATTAATATATATATATACACAATACAGATATATAAAGCATATGATGTATGTATATCATAAGTTGTATAGGCATCTCTATATATATAAAGCATATTGTACTTATCATAGTTGCAACTCAGAATTTGCCTCTTCTTGTAGGCCAAAGCTGCTGGTCTAAACGGCAAGAAAATAAGATATAGTTTGTGATATTGGCAATGTACAAAATTCAGAATTTAGATGCTCACAGTGGGCAAGATAAGTTGGCCAGCTATAGTTGGCAACTTAATTAATTCTCATATTTCAGTGTGTGTTTGGTCTAATATCCATCACAGTGTAAAGGCTTCTAAATATCCAGCTTTAAGTGTTTCTAGTAAGTTCCTTAAAACCCAATAGCTTTTAGTCTAATAGCATATAGAGTATATAGTCACTGTCTTTGTTCAGTATTTACCCTGCATACGACCTCAATTGCCATAACTAATTAAGCTAAGCCAAATGAAATAGCCTGGAACAAGAGTTCTATATCAGAACACATGCTTTATCCTAAAAAAGTAATATTATCTATATGTCTTAGTATTTTACAGTTTATCAGTTATAACATAGTATGTGGATTTAGCCTTTAATTTTTTAGTGTAAACTTATGAGAGAAACACAAACATTTTTTTAGGTTTCTGCATAAAGATTGAGGGTCTCTAAATAAATTGTGTCTCTCTTAAAAATTAAAGCTATAAGAAATTGAGGGTACTTGAACTAATGTCTACATTTAAACTTATATAGCACCCCTACCAAAAAAGTTACATACGTAGTTGAGTCTTGTTATCTGTAACCACAATAATTTTGTGACTAGTAGTCTAGCATTATTCAAAGTAAAATGCTAGCCAACAATAAAATTTACATGCCATTCAACCATGGTGGTAAGTACAAAACTAGAATAGGCTATCATAAATTGTAAACTCCAATAAAAGGCATCAACACTGCAGTCATCCTATATAAATAGTTTAAATCAGAAGTTTTATGGAAGGGTATCTGGAGGGGGTTCAACAAGTAATGGAGAAGAAAGAAGATCCTGGAACTTAGGAAGATTTGAAAACACGTCAAGATACCAACGAACCAAGAAACTGAACCTGAACTTTCTTATAGGAGGCATTTTATCAACTCTAAAAGTCCTGTGATTTACATGACAAAAGTCTTGTGATACGACATTTTATATAAAGCAATGACTACAACAAGAAAGCTAGTTTAATGAAAAACAAGGAAAAGAGCACAACAAAATCAGCACCTAAATGTCGCTGAGTTTTATAGCAATGCATAATCACGTTATATGTCCAAGTTACATGTTCAATTCAATTGTTCTCTTACCAACATTTATGTTTCATAAACAGTTATTCCATAAGAATATTAGTAATTTTCTTTTAATTAAATATTTTCCATATTATATTTCAATATTCCTCTTTTTTTCTCACATTTTTCTCTTAAATTTCCCCCATCATTTTTCAGGGCAAATGACTTCATTAAATAACAAGGCCTCTAAATATAAACACTAGCTGAACTACAAGGCATTTGAACTCAATGATAAGATTGACAATACACTAAGTGTGGAATAAAGGGTGGAATCAATTTTTTGGGATTTGATTTTTCCCCAAGAAAATTGGTATTTTCCTATAAATGGTCCCACATGTATCAAAAGCAAAGTATGAAATTAAAGCTAAGCAAAAGCATATGGCATGCTAAAAGACACATTAAATGATGGCTGTAGGCAAAAAGAGGAAGAGAAAGAGATTTCTTGGCAGCACTGTAGAAACTTCGTGGCCAAGATGCTGATATATTACATGAGACAGATGAAATTCAAGTTCCTATTGTCTTAATATGGCTTTTTCTCACTTAGTATGGCTTTTTCTTAGTTCTCAACGTCTCAGTCATAATCCAAGATTATGTAATCAAAGAGGGTATGCCACTACTTCATAGGATTATATAACCGCATTAAAACAACTTCTGAAACCCAAGCTACTGGACTTGTTTCAAAGAAGATATCTATGTGTGTTCACTATAACTACTCTATCTAACCCCTTTTCTTCCCTTTTTTAATTGCTTCAAATTCATTAAAAGCCAAGAAATAACTATGATGTATTTATCTGTGACTAGATTGGAGTTGGACTGATGATCTATCAACAATTTTGGGGAATCAATCAATCAAAAGAGTTAAGTCTAAAGTATATGAAATGAAGGCAAAGGAAGATACATCATATAATTAAGAATAATATACTGAAAAAGTTGTGAATTATATCAAATCCATAATAAATAGATCATTGATTGATTACATATTCCTTTCAGATAGAAAAATAATTAACTTGTTTATTTTATATAAAAGTGGTAGTGGTAGTGGTACTTCCTCATCTGTTCTCGAGCGAGGAACTGGAAAGGTTGACCCCACTGTTAATAGGAATAGAGGCTCTCAGGCAAGCTCAATTGATCAAGAAAAGAAGACATCCGAGTATGGAAGTGTGAAGAACAGCTCTGTTTCTGCCAAAGTTAATGATGGGGATAGTAGTCTTGCAAAGACCAGTGAAAGTGCCAAGATTAGTGATCGAGTTAATTTTGTTAAGAGTGGTAAGCGCAGTACCTGCCAAGGAAGTACAAGCAGTGATGTGAATGATGAGAGCACATGTAGTAGCTTTAGTAGTACCATTAACAAGCCTCACAAAGCAAATGACATGAGATGAGAAGCCATCCAAGCTGTCCGTTCTAGAGATGGGGTACTGGGTTTAGGTTACTTTAGACTTCTAAAGAGGTTGGGTTGTGGGGATACTGGGAGTGTGTATCTCTTTGAGTTGAGTGGAACTAAGTGTTATTTTGCTATGAAAGTAATGGACAAAGGGTCTCTAGCAAGTCGTAAAAAACTATTTCGTGCTCAGATAGAAAATGAAATATTGTAGTTGCTGGACCATCCCTTTCTCCCAACGTTATATACCTATTTTGAGACAGAGAAGTTCTCATGCTTGGTAATGGAATTTTGCCCTGGTGGAAACCTGCACACTCTAAGGCAGAGGTAGCTAGGGAAGCGTTTCCCCAAGCAGGTAGTAAAGTATGTTTAAATTAAACCTCAATTTTGGTTCATTCATGCTAGTTATAATACATATTTTGGATATCGATTTGAATTACCTACTTTACCTATCATTACTCTTATGCTCTTCAACTGCTTTTGTTCCCTTAGTCTATTCACAACTAAGCAATTGATTTGAAATTTTAAGTAATTGCAACAAATGCTTTCCCTTTTTGTATGAAGTTTGGAATTTGCTAGAACTTGAAATTAGAACCCAAAAGGCAAATTAACAATTAAAAACCAATGGATACCATTGATACCCTAATTGAAGAAGCCTATGCTCTATGTTCTAGAACTGGATGCCAAGAATTTTTTAGTTGTTGATTTATCTTGGCATATGAGTTTATCAATGTTTGGAGAATGACTTGCATATTTGGCTTCAAATATAGTAGTGTTGACAACCTATAATAAATACTGAAGCATATTTATTATAATACGTGAATAGGTAAATGGCATATGGACTACGATATTATTTGGAAGCTTTTTTGTGGTAAAGTTTAGGATAATTCTAATTAGTTTGTTAATGGAGTCTTAAAGGATGAAATCTAGGATTGAGGCATTACAGAAGGTTGTCTTGCACATTTTCAGGAATTGTAGCTAAGTCACAGCATTTTCCCCTCTTTTGGTCTGACATTTTCCCTAGGAATTCCTTGAATTTTATTTTAGGCACTTGCCATGCAAATGATCCTTGTGCGTTCACTCAAATTGCCATGGTCTAGGTTTTTAGGCTTTGATGGATTGCTCTAGTTTGTCCTTGTTTACATATCCTAAGCTAGGTAAAGATACTTAGACATCCAAAATTAGTTACGCCTAATATGTATAGAACATTGACTTTTGAGTCTAGGAACCTCTTCTGCATCATACATATATTTTCAAATAGTCATAGACATGAATTCTTATATTTTCACAAATAAAACCTAAAGTGATTTTCAAACAATCACACCAAAATAAAATACAAAAAATATAAAAAAAATAAATTAAAAAATAATTTCATATCAGGAATTGAAAGTAGAAGTAAACTTACCTTTACAGGTATTATGTAGCTCCATGAACTGATTGGTTGTTCCTCAATGGTGTTGAGTTGAGGTGGAAGACGAAGGGGAGATTCTGATCAAATTTTGGTGCTGAGGAGTTAACTGATTTTGGTCGGGCAAATTGCAAGGGGAGCTCCGCTTCTACTAGGGTTTCTTTTGGGGGAGAAAGAGTAAAAGGGAAATTGGGATAAAAAGAAAAAATAAGATAGGTAACTAAGTTTCTTCCACACTAAAAACCCTTCTGCGAGCCAAATGCAACATTTATAGGAATACCAAATAAAAAAACATAGCAACGATTACCACTTTAATTGTTGTTATTATTAAAAATTTCTTAAAACATAGCAATGGTTAGCTTAACTACCACTATAAAAAAAATCTTAAATAGTCGCTATAAATAACATTATTTTTTGTAGTGATAATTTTTTGGTAATTGTTAATATAATATTATTATTTAAAAAATTATGTAAATATATTAAGCTTAATAAGGAAAGGCAAGTTATTGATTACTCTCACACAAATCATGTAAATATAAGTGTATACATTAGAATTTTTTTTCCTTTATTAATGTTGCATAATGGATTTAATTTTGGTTTATGTAAATATGTTTTATATTATCAATTATTTTTATATTGTTACATAATTAAAAAATTGTTAAAATTTTTTATTGTTAATAAAAAGTTGATTTATTTTTTTTACTTTTATAATAATGTGCCATATTCTTATTCAAGATAATATAGAAGTTTTTATCTTGACAATGAATTGAATTTAAACTTTTGTTATTATACCATGAATATATTCTGAATTAATAATTTTAATAATTAATTTAGCATAGTAAAATCTCTTACAATATGATTCGAAAATGAGGGAGATCATCTTAATCTCTCAAAAATGTGGGATCCATGTGTAAATAGATCTAAACTCAATGGAGGTAGGAGTAATTTGGAAATTGTTTTTTTTTGTGAAACAATGAAATACCCCCGATGGATACTGGGCCTAATAGTCTATGATCAATTAACCATTCGATGTAAGGCCCAATTCAGAACCAACTTCCTGTGACTGTTTCGCCAATTGCTGACAGTTGGCCCAAAATATGGGTCCATCCTAGACCCACTTCTTATTTTTATTTTCATTCTCCGTGTAATATTAGCACATAAGATCGATATGTGTGTAGATATACATATATATACATATATATATATATATATATATAAAGAGAAATTGTTGATGCCATATTAGGACGAATGATAATTTCTCATGAAATATTTTCCCTTCAAAAAACATATTTGATTATATTTTATAATTCAAATGTAATCATAATTATAAAATAAAAATTTAATAATAATTGGAAATTTAGTAATATTTATATTAGCAAATAAAAAAAGTTTTGAGATTCTTTAAAATAATATTATATTATTGCAATTTATATTATTAAAAAATGAATGAGATATACCTCATATTATATTGTTACAATTTATATAAAATTTTGTTGCATGTTTTTTAACATTTTTTAAATGTGAAATAATATTTTATTATTAAATTTTCTAAGTTAAAATTATGATTATATATTTAAAATATAAAACATGATTGAATATGCTTTAAAACATAATATTATATTGTTACAAACTTGCAATGAGATATACATAATTTTTTTTATCGTAATCATTAATTTACAATTTATATAAATAATTAATGTGATCAAATATATTTTTAATGTAATATTATATTTTTTAATTTATAGTCATTGATTTTGTTCATTTTATATTTTTTTAATGTAATATTATAAAATTTTAAGATTTTTTATTTAATAATATTATATTATTGCAATATATATTTTATCAAAATTAACATTATTTGATTCAGAAAGACTATTATTTCAAATTTGTAGAGAGATTATGATACTTGAATCTTGTATTATATAATCATATTTTATATTTAAAATAAAATCATGATTTTAAAATAAAAATTTTAATAATAAAACTTTATTTTAAGTCTAAAAAAGTTTGAGATTTTTTAAGTAATATTATTTTTAAAATTTATATTATGAGCAAATTGTACCCTATATTTTTTTAATAATCATTGATTTTTTCATCACATAATCAAATAATTTAAACTTAATATTATATTCTTATAATTTATATAAAAAATTGATAAATGATTATTTTTTGTCATTTTTAAATGAAAAATAAAATTTTATTGTCAAATTTCTTATTATATTGTAAATATAAGGCATGATCAAATCTATTTTTAAGCATAATATTATATTTTTGCAGTGAGATATATATCATTTTTTATTATAATAATTTATTTGTAATTTATATAAAAATTAATATGGTCAAATATAAATTTAAACTTAATATTATATTTTTGTAATTATAATCATTGATTTTTCTCGTATTATATGTTTTCAAACATAATATTTTAAATATTTTTATTTAATAATATTATATTATTATAATTTATATCTATATCAAAATTAAAATTATTTCCATTTGAAAAAATTGTCATTTTAAATTTGAGAATAAATTATAATATTTTAAGTTGTGTATTACTGATTGATATTTCATATTTAAAATATAGTTATAATTCTAAAATAGGAAATTTAATAATAAAATTTTTATTAAAAAATTAAGATTTTTTAAAATAATATGATATCATTTTAATTTGTATCATGATCAACAATGAAATATGCCCCATACTCTTTTTTTATAATAATCACATACTTGCCCATCTTATAATGAAATATATTTTTAAATGTAATATTATATTATTGTAATTTATATAAAAATTGATATATGTTTAATTTGTTTAACATTTTTTAAAATTAAAATGACATTTTATTACTAAATTTCTTATTTTAGAATAATGATTATATTGTAAATATAAAATATGACAAAATATGATTTTAAACGCAATACCATATTGTTGAAATTTATAATCTTTACTTGATCATATTGTATGCTTTTAAACATTGCGTTATAAAAATTTTAATATTTTTATTTAGTTATAATATATTATTATAATATAATTAATCAAAATTAACATTATTTGATTTTGGGTAGACAATCCTTTTTAAATTTGTAGAGAGAAAATAATATTTTAAATTGAGTTTTTTTTTATCATATTTTTTCTTTAAAACATAACAATAAATTTAAAATAGAAAATTTAGTGATATTTTTATTTTAATTTTGAAAAAAATTTAAGATGATTTAAAGTAATATTATCTTGTTACAACTGGCAAATCATTGAGATATATCCCATTTTTTATTATAATCATTTATTTGTTCATCTTATAATCAAATATCTTTTTAAATGTAATATTATATTATTATAATTTATATTAAAAATTAATAAATTTTTTATTTTTTAAGATTTTTACACATAAGAGAAATTTTTATTACTAAATTTTTTATTTCAAAATTATGATTATATTTTAAATATAAAATATAATTAAATATATTTTTAAACATAATATTATATCATTGCAATGAGATAAAACCCATAGCTTTTTATCATATTCATTGATTTGTAATTTATATAAAAGGTTAGTATAATCAATGTATTTTGAATATATTGATGCAACTTAAAATATTTGATTTGGTTATATTATATGTTTTTAAACATAATATTATAAAATATTTAAGTTTTTTAATTTAATAATATTATATCATTGCAATGAATATATTTATTGAAATTGACATTATTTGATTTGTGTGGACTATCTTTTAAAATTATTTGAGAGAGTACGATACTTAAATTGTGTGTAATTTAATCCATTATAAAATCAAATTAGGTGTTTAAAATGAACTATCAATCTTTTTATTTAAGTTCATTATGTAATAATCTTTTTTATATATATCTATTCAAAACTTTATCTTGAGTGCATTGTTATTTAGTTTTAAAAAATAAAATCTAAATTAATTTAATTTAGAAGATTTAGTTTAGGCAAAAAAAGGTGAAAATGTCAGAAACTATTGATTCCGTAGATGAGGTATCTTTAATAAAGCATATATGGAAGCCGAAGGTCAACGCAATATTTCTTCTAATAATTCCTGATTTTTAGAAGAATGATAAAACCTGTAACATAAAGATGATTTTGATGGATCAAAAAACAATAGTGTAATGCTGATTTGTTAGTTTCTTTTTTTTTTTTCTATATTCCTTAGTTAATTAATATTTTGTATTTAAATATATATTTTAATATTTATACTACAGGTAATCAACTCCAAATTAAATTAAAAATTTCCTACTTTTAACTTTTGAGAAATCCTTGAAAATTGTGCATACTCAATACATAATTTTAGAATTGCCCCAAACAATTATGAACATAAGACATCAAGTGCATAGATAGTAGGGAAAAAATAATATATGTATACCTTTGTTATGATTTTTAATGTTTTTATTAATTTATGTTAATATAATATTACAAAAAAAACATGGTTGTAAATGATAAGGACTTGAAGTAGAACCAGAATATTTAGAATAAATTGATTACTTATATAATTTGTTTAAAATTGTGACTATTTTTTTTAATTATAATTAATTTTTAAAATCATGATTAATTTGAATGATATTCACTCAATATTTCATTTTTAAATGTTATTTTAGAAAGAATAGTAATAAGTTGATACTCTATAATATTTAGAAAAAAAATCTTCCAATGAGAACCAATGATTCTATCATTGTTGTAATGCGGTATACTAGGTGAAGAATTTTAATAGTATTAAATTATTATGCTGTTTGATTATTTGTCTTTGTATTATTTTGCCTACCTCAATTATTTTATTAATTAAATTAAATGTGTTAATATATGATATTATATTGTTTATGGTGTTTATCTTAGTTGTATAAGAGTTTGATAATATTCTCCCTTTTATATTATATGTCTATTCACACTTTTTAAATCAATTCTATGATGTTTTTATACTCCTCTTTAGATTTTGTACATTTTTCTAACATTATTTTAATTACAAAAATCAATTATATGATTTTATTATACATCAATGTTGTATGTTTTCCTTTATATTTCTTTTATAGATTTGAAATTTGAAGAAAAATTTAAAATTTTTAACACAAACAACTAATAAATTTTAAGTCAACTTTAAAATCCAAAGCACGTCTATGTTCTATTGTAATATATAAAAGTAGCATTCAAAAGTGCCACGTGTCAGCATATTAACCAAAGCAGAATTCGAAGATGTCATGTAGGCAACATCTCTCTTTTATTAGTCACCACTAATTAATTAATAATAATACAATTAATCCATTACAATCAATACAATTAAGTGCGTTATTATATAATAATTCAAAATTTAATCAATTAAATATTAATTAAAATCACATTTTATTCAGATTTTGAATTTTAAGAATGTATTAAATTTAAAAATCAAATATTGAATGAATTTGAAATTAAAAATTCAATTTACACATAATTAAAAATTATAATTCCACGTACTCTCCATTATTCAATTCATTATAATATGTAATTTTATCAAGCATTACAATTAACTTGAAGATAAAGCAATAATGTGTAACATGTACTAATCTATTATAATAAATACAATTAACAAAATATTCGCTTAAAATTCAAAATTAGAAGGTTAAGACTTCAAAATTTTGAATATAATATTTAATCAATTATCACAATTAATTTTGAAAATCAAATTTGATCTTATGTTTTCTTTAGGATTCAGTTATAATTAAATACCTTATTTAAATAAATTATTTTTCTACATAATCACATACTCACAACTATTGTATATTTTAAAATTTTAGTCATAGTTTATCTAAATAATTAATTTTCAATAAAATAAAAAAATCAGTTACATATTAATTTAGAAGTATTTCATATTTTATAGTTTTAGAAACTCATATCCTGTATCTTCTCACCTGTTAAATTCTCATGTACTAAACCTTATTTTGGATTTTTTTTTTAATAAAAGGGTCTTTTTTTCATATGATTGCAGAACTTTGTCTTAATAATCTAAAAGTTGTTGCAGATGCCTGTGGTAGTAGATCTAAGCTACTATTTCAATAAAGGTAAGGTATATTTCTTAGCAAGGATAATTATATGAACTTACTTTCTTTTATTTATATTTTTACTAAATTTCAACTTTATTGATAATTTTTTTTCTTCAATTTTGGATTAAAAAAAAATTATATTTGTTTGTGTACATTGTTATATAGGATGTAAAGTTTTTTATCTTTATCATTTTTTAACATTCATTGTATTATCTAATTTTAAGGATTGAGAAAATGTGTTCAAGATTTGTTTATTATATTATTTTCTCATTTAAAACTTAAAGATTTTAACCAATGAAATATAATAATAGGTATTCCAGTTTTTGTTTAAGTCCTTTTTTCTTTTTTTTTGTTTAGATAATTTTTCTTTATTTCACTATAGATTCATTTGCATCTTTGGTTTACTATTGTAAAATAAACAGTCATCAATTACAATCCTCTTTTGAAATTTTTAGGTATGATTGGTAATAAAATTTAAGAGATTGCATCACAGATGACAAGCCAAAAAGAAGCAATAACGTAGGCAAGGTAATACGAAATTGTGACCATTGATTGTTTTAAACATATTATATTCATTACTTGAATGCAAGTTTCTATTAAGATTTTCTTCTGCTTCTTTTATTTGAATCTTTTTCAATTTTATGTAATAATTTCTATATTCACGTAGCATTGAGATTTCAATCATTTTTACACTAATTTATCTATTTATAAGAGAATATTTATGAATGTTAACATAAAATTATAGTATATAGTTGTTTTGAAAATTTAGAATCATATCAATAGAAACAAAATTAAGTAGGAGTTTAATATCATTAATATTTTAATTCTATCTTTAAAAGTTGTAAAAAGAATATTATTTTGTAATTGTGTGCAGATGAAGAAATGTATAAGTATTCTATAAACTTGCTGATTGTTATGTGTTGCTAGACTCTTCAATATTTAATATTTAAGAAGCATGTAAATATTTTCATCAATAAATTATTTGTAGTGTTTTACTTTAATTTGGTTTAAAATGATAGTGTATTGATCCTATTCCAAAATATAGTTAATTTCTAAGCTTTTTTTTATGATATATAAATCTTCTAATTAATTATCAAAAAATATCATACAATTTTTGCATATATCTAAAAATATTTTAATTCAAAATAAATTAGTTGATTTTGTTTCAATTATTTGTCATGTGTTGAAATGTTATTTTTCAATATTGATTGATTTTAAAAATACTTTAAATGATTTTAAATATTATTTTATGCTATTTCAAATGCTAGAGGGAGATATTTTATTAGAACATTTTATCTCTTACACATATATTTTATTAGTACCAATTTATTAATGTGTTTTAAAGAGGTTTGACTTAATCTTCTAAATAAAAAAACATATAAAATCATTTAAGAAAACTATAACCAAAAAAATTAAGATTATACAATTTGTGTAAAATAAAGTAAGCAAAAATAGTGTTTGAGTAATTGAATTCAAAATTATTTTTCTATATTTTTGCCTCAAAAACTAAAATGAAGTGAAATAAAATGAAATAGAAGTATGAAATTTTTTTATCATTTTAAGAATTAATTTTAAGACAAAAAATAAATTTGAATTTAAGTTATCAAATACAAAAATTATTCACTTTTTTTATCTAAAATTAATTTTGAATGAAATGCAAATGTGCACTTTATTTTAATTATTCCATATTACTTTTTCTTCTAATTTTTCCATTTTTAATTTTATTTTAATATTTTAATACAATATTTTACATATTTTCAGTCATTTTACACTTGAAAGTAATTTTGAACCTTCATTCTCAAATATAAACTTATTCTTACAAAAATAATTCTCCTAAATTAGTTTTTCTCATTAATAATTTTTTTATATGGTATCCAAACAAGATCTATGATTATGTTATTTGTGTCTAATATTAATGGACTCAAATTACGAAAAATTAATTAGAAGATTTTATCTGATATAAATTGCCATTAAATTATTACTGTTTGAATTAATAAAATCAGAAACACCTACAATTTAATGGTAGAAGTTGTACAAAAAATTTTCCTTCAAAAACCATTCGCAAATAGCAAAATTCGGTGATATAATATTGATTTTAAAAGACTCAAATGATTTGCATAATATGAGTTTTTAAAAGAAATAAAGAGTATATAACAATAATTAAAATATAATGAGTTTGATTTTAAATAAGGAATAGATAATCCATATAAAAATTACTTAAATAAGGATGGTTTAAAAAAACACATAGAAAAGTATATAAATAGATAAATGAGAGTGGGAACAACTATGCCTTTTATAAATAGCCTTCCCTTGTCTCTCTTCTCTCTCCCTTTTGATTCACCCACACCATTAAAAAAACAAAAATACTATCTTTAGTTAAACATTTTTATGGAAGTTATATATGTAGATATTTATAGGTTGTATTAATTTATTTTGACATCTAAAAAGCAAATTATCAAACTCTCTAGAGTCCCTTACTTTTCATTATGTATTTCTTTTCACACATTTTTTGGCATGCACAAATTCGTAATTAAATTTATTTTTTATTACATTGAAATTTTGTTGAATGAAGTAAGATAATTTCATATATATTAATTTCATGATGTTACAATATTTTTTGTCACTAGAATAATTTTATTTATATTTGTTTTATTTAAGTTTAATGTACTCTTGATTGTAATTAAATACATATCATTTTAATCAAACATTGCATGAATTAGTTACTATATCATGACAAATTATTCTTTGAAATTTTCTTTATCTTATAATTTGAATGATGAGTTTACTTACATTAGTGTTTGTTTTGAAATTTGATTAAAATTATTATTTTGATAATAAAAGAATTATTTATAAAGACTTTTTTTCTTCTATTTGTCTAGGCCAATAATTCATGATATATTTAACATGCAATACTCTTAATATTTAAAAGAGAATGAGTTATAAGGTCAACGTCAAATTTTAAAAAAATGTTATTAGATTTTAATGTATATTATTATTTTGAATTATCTTTTGGATATTTTAAATTATCATAATTTGTAATTTTCTTAGAATTTTAAATCATGTAGAAAACTACATCAAAGTATAATCGAATTTTAGGATATCATAATTCTCACAATCATTATTGATGAAGGATTAGATCATATCTGAATCCATGATTTCTCAATCAATCTCCTCGTATGAATTTTCCCCTCTCTTCCTTCTTCTTTCCAACAGATAACTATTTATAATGAAGGGAGATGAGAGAGAATTATATTTTAAAATTCAAAATTAACTCCACTGGCTTTAATTACTTTTAGATCAAATCACCATCACATTAGGCCATCTTTATTTAAAGCCAGTTTATTAGTTACATAGGCTACTACAGATTATTAAAATAATCTAACATTATCTACACCAAAATTTATATCATTGTCTTATTTTATATTATATAGGTATATATCTCAATTTAATTGGACATATAATTGATTTAAATTTTATAATATACTTATTTAAGATCAAAATAATTTTAATTAGGTTGATACATTATTTTATCCCGTACTGGACACGAGTAGTGTATTAGTTGTCAATATATTCAAGATGAAATTAAGATGTCATCATCAAATATTACTAACAGATTTATATTTCTTTTTAAGCCTACTAATTATAATTATTCAACAAATCAAGTGTTCATTTATTTTTAATTTCACTAAATTGAAAAGAAAATCTCATGAGTAAAGAACTTTTCACTCATAGAGATCCAAGCCCACAAATACTTATATTGCTTATATTATGTTGATTCGTTTATAATTGGTGTAGTTAATTATATTTTTTATTATTAAGTATAGATTTTAAAATCAATTTTTATATTTTCTATAGACATATCTTTAGTTCATAAAATTTTATTTAATTTGGAATTATGAAATATCTATTTTAAATAGTATTTGTAACAATTATATGTTAAAATTATTTTATAACTTTAAAATAGAACAAATTAAATAATAATATAATATATTAAATCTAATATAAAATTATAAATAAAAAATTATATAATATTTTTGTTTGCGTTTCGTTAACATAAACTCGGGGTCCATAACATAAATACTGCAAAGAAAAATGCTCACACAAAAGATGGTGAGACATTGGAAATTGCAAGGCACTTTAAAATTCAAAAGACTGGTATTACCCAACTTTTGATTCAAAAATCAAACTTGTTGACTCAAATATGTATACACACACTATGGTTATTGCTTCTGTATGTACTCCTTTTTTTTATCCCAACTTTTATTTTTTTTATATATTTTTAATTTTTTATAGCATATTGCAATTACATATAGATTTTACATGTAATTGATATATAAAAAATTATAGTCCAATTAATTAAAAATATAACATAAAAAATAATTTAAATTTTTTTTATTGTTGATATAAAATTTTTTAGATTATAAATGAATAAGAAGACAACATATCATTTAAAAATTAATAATAATTAATAATTTGTAACAATTGTAAAGAAATTTTATTAATTTTTTAATAACTTGATAATAGATAAATACATAATAGTGTAAATTAATTTATATAAAAAATAAATTAGATTTAAATTCTAGAGAGTCCTAAAAAATTTTAAATCTTTTACAAAAACACATGACAACTTGTAAAGAAAATGTAGTGAAATCTATGAATTTTTTTTAAAAAAAAAACTTATAAATTGCATATACAACAAATTCTTTTTAGGTATTTATAAAAATAAAACCTTATTATTATATGACCAAAAAATATTGTTTTAGGAAAGTATCCTCACAATTTCATGAAAGACTGAAGTCATTCAAACAGATGCACGATGGAGGTACAAAATCAATGATTTAGGCGCACACAGCCAACTCACGCCCAAATATTTGACTTGACTCATCCCATACACACGTGTTCTTCCTATTTCTTAAGCCAACTGGGTGACACAAACCAAAGCCAAAAGCTAAAAATCCCCGTGGAACAGCGTAAGAAACAAGCAACCTCTGTTACTTTGGTCCCTCTCCATTAATTATTATGGTTCATTTATTGCTCCCAGTGACCTTTCAATTCAACTGTGTTTGGGTCTTTTCCTTGACGCGTATTATAAATGTTAAGACGTCCATTTTGGTTCAACTAATCCTCTTAATTATGTTGATTGTCACCCCCTTTCATTTGAGGAAAACTGGCTTCTAATTTTGTAACATTAAAAACACCCGCCAGCTGCTTGATGAAATGCCACAATAACTATGACATTACGGAATGAATCAGCTCATTCTTTCTCATGATTTGGCCCCATTTTGGTTAGATTAGGCCTCTGATTTTGAATTTCATAGAGTTTGTGGGACATGAAGGAGGTTCAGATTCCACACGAATTGATTATGTAGACCAAGAATTTTAATTGAGAGGATGTATATGTTGGTATATATATTTGACTATATTGGTTAAAGAGTGATAATCTTGTTAAGTTTATTCTTTAAATTATTTTTAGTCAATTTTTTTAACATGTTAATGTAATGCAATAAAAAGAATATGACATAACTATAATTTGATTGTATATTACTATCAAAAAAATTAACTACTAAGATTTTATGTAAAGATTTTATGTTTTAGAAAATTAATGATAATTAGCCGACATTCTAATTTATAAAATCATGGCTTGGTTGGGTGCATCATGTTGTTGATTTTGGAATTAATTGGCCCCTTTGTTGATGGTTGGGTTTCTCAAAATTGTATAATTTCACTTGGCATTTATTGCAACGAGATATATGTTCACTAGCAAACGCCAAGATTCAATCAGTCAACAAAGCTGTGCCGAGACCCAAGAGCAACAAAATAATAATAATATTATTATTATACTAAGAAGTAGATCATTTTTGTTGAATTTGGATTTTTTTTTTCTATATTTAAGGAGGTGGATACATAATTTTTAAGTATAAATTTACATGTCTTGTCGGAGACATACAACCTAACTTAATTTTAATCTAATGTTATGTGATTTATTTATTTAAAAAAGTCAGATCAAATAAAATGAGCAAATATAAACCTATTTTACCCAACTAAAATAATTAAACCAAATTTCTTTTAGAGGAAGAAGGTTCATGGCATGACACCTACTGATGTCCCATTGTTGGCGAATTCAATAAATTATTAAAAAAAGTTTGGAAAATTATTGCACATCAGGAAAGTTAATGAATAAAATTACAATGTCAGTGCACAAAAGTTTACTTATAGTAAATAAATTGATGCTATATATTTAAATTAATTTATTAGACTCTATATATATGTATATGCCAAGGCAGCTAAAATTTGTCAATCGTGGCAACTTTCAAAGAAAGCAATATTTTAATTTGGAGTTTAAATTTAATTATGGCTATTATAAAACCTTTTTATATTACTAAAAGATAAAAAAATGTCACGTAATTAAAAAATAAGAATAATTGTAAATTTTTATTAATAATTTTTTTTAATAATTTTTATGATATAATAACATATGAATTAATTATAATTTTAATTTAATTGAATTGGTTGATTCATTTGATTTAACTATTTATTTAACCGAGAGTAATTGAATAATGTAATTTGATTATTGGATGGCATTTTCAAATTATTGTTTGGGTTGGTTTTTAAAACCACAACTGTGATAAGCAATGATGCATGGTTGAAAAGCACTAATTACTTATGCAATGCAAGTATTAAGCAAAGATTGCAGTTTACATGTTTGAATAAAATAGCTAAATTTCCACTATGATTAATGAACTCCAACATGATAGCAAACTAAAGCATTTTAAATTTTATAATATATGGATATATTAAGTATTCATGAATGATAAGAAATTTTACATAGTATATTTATGAACAAAATCTAAAGCCCCAATCTTATGACTAATATATATATATATATATATGCTAATCTCCACCTCTTCAAGTGGATAGTCTAGTCTAGCCTGTATCAATTAGTGCAGATTGCTAACTTGTATGAGTGTTCATTTAGACTTATATTTAAATGAATGTATTTTTGTATTGTGCAACCCAATCTACTAGGAAATCGTGTAAATATGTATATGTATTTGACAGTAATTTTAGGAGTTTATTAGGATTAAGAAAACTTTAGGAGTTTGTTAGGATTAGAATGATATTTGTAACTTTAGGAGTTTGTTAGGATTAGGATAATATTTAGGAGTAGTTTTAGGAGTTTGTTAGTCTCTCAAAATTTGTATATATATTCTGCCTTTTGGCTATTGAAAATACAAGGAAAAATATCGAACCACATTTTCTCACATAGTATCAAAGCAAAAGGAAAACCTAGCTGCTTCATGACCATGGTCGGCAATGCTGACAAGGGAGGAAATGGAGGTTCTGATTTTAGAATAAAGAAGATGCCCATGACTGATCCAACTCCATGAGACAAACAGATCGATGCAGTTAGCTTCGCAGTCAAAGCCAGAACAAATGCAAAGTCCGAAACGAGCAAAGGGGATGACAAGGGGACATGCACCAATTGTGAAAAAATTGGCCATGAAGCGAATGATTATTTCTAGATCATTGGGCATCTCGATTGGTGGCATTCTGGCAGAAGTGGACAAGGTGCAGGACGTGAAAATCGTGGTAGAGGTGCTGGATGTGGAAGAAGTGCACAAACTGCTAACGCCACACAGATGCAGGCGCACAATTAGGGTAACAGATGAGTGTGGTTCTTTTCTTGGTCTTAACAACGAACAATGGACAACTCTGTTGACTATTCTTAATAGTCAGAAGCCTGTATCATCCATCAAAAACCTTACTGGTAAGTAAGTGCAAAAACCTTGGTTGCTAGACATGGGAGCTTCAAATCACATGACAAGTGATTTGAGCTTACTAACAAAAGTGGTTGATGTTTCACCTTGTCCCATTAGACTACCTGATGGAAAAGGTACGATCGTTGTAAAAGATGGAACAATAAACTTTGGCAAAGGATTAATTCTGAACAACGTATTATATGTGTGAAATCTAACCTGCAATCTTATCTCTGTGTCTCAACTAATACATGACTTAAAATTATGCAGTCACCTTTTCTAATAAATTATGTGTGATATAAGATCGCACTTCGAGGATAGTGATTGGTGTCGGTGAGCAGCTGAATGAGGTCTATCATTTTCGCACAGTCACTTTTGTACAGGCATACAAAGCAAGTGGAGTTGATTCTTTCACCATGTGGCATAGGTGTATAGGGCATCCTTCCAGTCAAGTAGTCAGTTTAATTCCTAGTGTTTGTATTGTTAAAAATGATAAGCATGAACAAATATGTGATATTTGTTTGCTAGCTAAGCAGACAAGAGATGTTTTTATTTCCAGTCATAATAAAAGCACTGAACGTTTTGAATTGATACATTGTGATGTGTGGGGTGCTTATCATATACATTCTTCTTGTGGTGCTTCCTATTTTTTGACTATTGTAGATGATTTCTCTCGTGCTATTTAGATATATTTGTTGGCTGAAAAAAAGTGAAGTAGGAGACATTCTTAAAAAATTTTATGCTATGGTGTTCACTCAGTTTAATAAAAGGGCTAAACTTGTGAGAAGCAATAATGGTACTGAATTTAAGGCTTTGAAAATTTATTTTGCTGAACATGAAATAATTCATCAAACTTCAATGGTTGACACTCCTCAGTAGAATGGCCGAGTAGAGAGGAAACATAGGCATATTCTAAATGTAGCTCGAGCTCTTCGCTTTCAAGCAAACTTGCCCATCGAATTCTAGGGTGAATGTGTCCTTACAGTAAGTTACTTGATTAATCACACTCCAATTACCTTGCATAAAGGAAAAAGTCTTTGTGAGGTATTATTTGGTCAGGCCCCCACCTATTCTCATATTTGAACATTTGGATGCTTATGCTTTGTTCACAATCGACCTGGACAAAAAGATAAGTTTGGTGAGCGGAGTCGGCAATATGTATTTGTAGGCTATCCCTGTGGCAAAAAAGGTTGGCATCTCTATGACCTAGAAAGTGGTGAGTATTTTAACTCTCGGGATGTTATGTTAAGTGAAAATGAATTTCCCTATATTATAGATCATCCTGTTGTGCAAAATAACTCAACTACACCAATGAGCATTTTGTGGAATGAAGGTTCCTCACTAATCGACAATCTTAGCACAGGTATACATGACATAAGGGGGAGCAATAGAGATGAAGGGAGTGATTGTGAGGTCTAAGAAGTGTCTAATACTATAGAAAACTTTGACAAACATGATAGGTAAGAAATCTCTGATGTCAAACAGCTTGGGCGTGGTCACAGGGAGTGACAGCCACCAAGCAAACTAAAAGACTATATATGCCACATTGTGTGTTGCGCTAATGACCTTGCTAACTCACTCATGTCAACTATATCCTTAGGTATATTATATCCTATTACACACTATTTAACTTGCAATAATTTTTCTATGAGACATAAACAGTTTCTTGCAACCGTGACAGTTGGACATGAACTAACCCGATTCTCTGAAGCCATGAAAGATCCTCAATGGTGTAGTACCATGAAGCAAGAAATAGATGCCCTCGAGTGGAATGGAACTTGGACATTAGAGACACTACCCCCTGGGAAGAAAGCTATTGGATGCA
>JANHAO010004850.1:0-23531 GCA_026873985.1 Saraca asoca | reverse complement strand
ATAAATATAATTCTATTATACAATGTTTTTAATACTTTTAATTAATTATTAAATAAATTCTCTTTGTATTTTTATTTTGAAAATTCCGTTAAACCTAAATGTAATTATTTTTTTATAAATTTATGTAAAATTTATATATTGATAATATTAAATACATGTTAACTTATTAAACCAAAATTAATAATTATTTAAAATTAGTTTAGTATATATACTGAATGCATTAATCCAACAATAAAAAAAAATCTAAAGTATGTACATAAATATGACTATAAAGGTGTATCACATTAAATAAGAATACTTAATACAATTCTATATCAACTTTTTATTAGTAATAAAATAAAAGTTTAACGATGAAAATTGAGTGATTAACATATTAAGAAAATTAAATTTGAGTTTTTTTTAAAAAAAAAATTAGGAAACTAAAATCATCTTATTAATACTTTATTTAAGTATACTTTTACTTTAATAATATTTTAGATTTTAATATATTATTTACCAAAGTAAATTTTCTTCTAAGAAATAGATCATTATAATTTATTATTTATTATATTTTATTTTTAAAAATAAATAATTATTAATTTATTATATTTATTATATTTTCTTTTAAAAAATAAATAACTTCATAGAAAAAATGAGTTTACAATTTGTAATATTAAAAAATTTAACTTATTATTATAACCAATTCTTATTATTATCATTGTTTATGTTATTATTTGTTGTAATTTTTTTTGGGTAGAAAACATGAAAATATCATTAAGCAAATGCAAAGTCCAAACCATGGTGTTATATTTCGTGTAAGTTGATGATGGGAGAAATGGGAGGAATAATCAAATAATATACTTCATTGAATGTACTAATTATTAGCCACTGTTTGCAAAAGTGACCCCAAAAAAGTTGACAATGCACTTAGAGTCAGGACAAAGGCTAATGCAAAAAGTTGATAGCTGGGCAGTTAGTTGATGAGATCAAAGCGATCACATGCCAGATATGTAGGGGCAATAATCTCATCACTTCTTGTTTGTTTCATTTTTAATTTTCTTTCATTTTACTTTTATTCTTTTGGAACATATGTCCAATTTTATAGGAACTAGTTTTCATGAGCAATTATCAAAAGAAACTACCTATGGTTCTTATAAATAAGGCATTAACAAACTGAAATGATATATCTCTTTTGTAGTTCAAACATAAAAACTTACTCAAACACACTCCGAGTTCTATAGCACTCTCAACACAATTTAGCACTCAATTGACCCTTATAGCTTTTAGGAACTTTTGCTACTCCTATGCTTGTAATTTCATGTGTCATTTTGTGCTTTTTATGTAAATAACAAACATTTAGAGTGAAAATCTTTCTTTCTTGTCATTTTCTACCACTTCGCATGGATTTTTAGAATAATTAGAATTTCGCTTATTTTCTGTGGAGAATCCATCTTAGAGTCAAAACTTTCTAGCATGCGAAATTTGGCTGGAAACAAATTAACACTCTCAGTGAGGTCCAATTAAGGTATTTCTAGTTTCTGATCTTATATGATCCTTAGAAGTTGTACTATTTTATTAGGTAATTTTGAAAATATGTCAATTGCAAGTTTTCAACATGGCCCTTAAATGAAGAAAGCCCTATTGATAATAAGAATGTTGGTAATGTTGGTTCGCTGAAAATATGGTTGGTAATAATCAAAATAATATAAAGAAAAATAACCAAAATATGAACTAAAATAGATGGCATGAGATAATACAACAATTCAAATTGGAAATGGACCATGAGATAATAGCAGACTTATGCTCAGGGGGCCAACGTCTTATGGCATGCTATGCTTCTCACAAATTGACTAAAATTATCAAGGGAATCCGTCTAGTTTGAGTCTTGAAAATATTACTGTATTTTGACAACAAATAGATGAAAGTAACCATGATATGGTCCACATAATGTCACAGCAAATTGATTTCAATCAATGCTAGAAAATAATGCTAAAAAAATGAATCAGATGTTAGAAAGGATGGAAATGCATTCGGGTAATAATTGGAATAGTAATAATGGTCGAAATGTTGATCATAATAATCATGACAATCGTAATGAAGGTTTGGGAGTTGAAAATATCAAGAATGAAGAACATGAAATGGAACGACCAAAGTGTGGTCAGATTAGAATGCCTCGAAGTGCATAAGAAAGAATTCAGAATGATAACTATATCAATGATAACATACAAATCTCAGTAAACCCAAACCATAATTCAACTTTTTGACAAAGACTGGAACATAATATTCAATTTTTGGTCAAACAATTGCTGAATCAAATAGGGGGGCAAGGTATTTATCCAAATTATAGGGGCGTGTTTCCAAAAATGGATAAATCAGATAGAACCCTCAAAAGGATTTAAATTACCAAAATTTACTACATTTTCCAACAAAGATAATTAATCAATAATTAAACATATAGCTAGATTCACTATTAAGTGTCAAGAGCTAGCAAGAAATGAATATTTGAGAAAGAAGTTTTTTCCTCTTTCTTTAACTAAAATTGATTTTACCTAGTATTCAATTTTGTCATCAAATTTTGTGCATTCCTGAGCATAGTTGAGATGAGAATTAGGCTAACCAATTTATTGAGTATAAAAAAGTCACCTATGAATAGTACTAATAATTACATATAGCGATTCCAACAAGCAAGAAGTCATTGTTTTACTCAGTTAGTAGAATTTGAGACAATTGAAATTGAAATAGTAGGCTTTGATTTTGCAATTAGAAAAAAAATTGATAAATTACCAAATAACTAACATGTCTCAATTAGCCGAAAAAGTAAGGCAAGTTGAGCAACTGCATGAAGAGAAGGAGAAGGGAATCAAGAAATTTTCATTTAGAAAAGAAAAAGTAGCTTATGTCAAGAAAGAAGAAATGGAGGACAAAATGAACTATATCTAGTCGAATTAAAATTTAGTCCTTGATATGTTTGTCCTTTCCCAAAAAATACAAAAATAAAAGATAAGATGAACAAGATAAATAAGAAAAACCAATATTTTGACGTAAATAAAGCATATCAAAATTTCAATATCCTATTAAAGGACAAATAGATAAAATTGTCTAATGGCCACAAGGTTTTGACTAAGGAAGAAATCAAAGATAAAAAATACTACCAATATCACAATATGTTTGACTACACTACTATTTCAAGGATATAATCAAAAAGACAATTAAACAAGGAAGCCTTAGGTTTGTGGATGTAGGAAAGGAGATAGTCATAGACAAGGAACTTTTTTTAACAAGTGCAAATTATACTAAACCCTCAGAACTAAACAAAGTGAATGTTGTGACTATTAATGAATATAACGATCCCTTGGATGCACTTTTCATACCTGAAGCCTATCCAAAAGAATGTGACTTGAATTTTGAGTTTCCTAAAAGGATCAATTTCGAAGGTGGCATAATAAAAATGTGTCCATAATACGAAAGGTATTATGATAAGTTGAAGTTTTTGCTTGCTAATATAAGAGAATGTGATTAGATAGACCTAAAAGAAAAAGAAAAAGCCAAAAGAACTACTTTGGTTATATGAAGAGGTATAATCGTCAAGAAAGAAGATAAGAAGAAAAGAAGTTAAAAAGAGTTGAAAGCAAAAAAAAGATAAGAGATGGAAGTTGGCCTTCAAAAGGTTTGATTTTGACTGTCAAAATGAATTGCACAAAGGAGAGGAAAATTATCTCAGCTGATCTTGATACCTTATGGGGACATACCAAAAGAAAAGTGGTTAACCAATGAGCCACAATTGAGCAAAAAATGTGAATGGAAACTAAGAATCCCAAAATGATAGAATAAGTGGTACGATCCTAATTACCAACCTTTACCTCCACCTATGAAGAGAACTAAAAAATGTCATATGCAAAGGCAAGTTACTTACAGAAGAAAATAAAGAATGGATCGGTATTTTGATCATATACCCTCAAGTCCTAGAGAAACAAGTAAAACTAAATCAAAAGAAAAGATAGAATTGGAAAAACATTTAAAAACTAAAAGTCAAAAGATGAAAAATCACATGGTGTGTGTTTTGCTAATGGACTTTTTGATAAACTCTGAACAAGATTCCAATGAGAATTTCTACTATGAAAATAATTGTGAGGAGATAGTCATGTTATACAAAAATGCTTATCTTTCTTTGAAAAATAAACAGAACAGATGAGAGATCATTTATGACCTTTACACATAAAAGCACATATTAATGGATAGCCAATAAACCCCATCTTAGTTGATGGTGGTGTATCAGTAAATTTAATGCCAAGAGGAACTTTTGTCAAACTTAGAAAATTTGGTAGAGATTTAGTGTTATCAAACATTTTGGTGTCAAACTTTAATAGAAAAATATCAGCATTTGAAACAGTGGTGGTACTAGTCAATTTGAAAGTTGGCTTTATATCCCAACAGACCATTTTTGTGGTGGTTCTATCCGAATCAAATTACAACTTGCTGCTAAGTTGAGATTGGATCTATGTGGTTGCTGTTGTATGCTCAATAGTTCACCATAGGTTAAATGATGTGGATTGATGATGGTCAGTTAAAATGCATCCTTGCTTATGATAGTCTCTATTATGTCTAGCATTACAATGCTAAATTTGAAATTTATAGTCCACACATTAAGCTTATAATGGTTAAAAGTGATTTTGACATTGAGGTAGTTGACATTTGCATTTTGAGTTTATCAGAATATTTTGTGATTGCAAAGGCCATAGATTTGGGTTTGGCTTGTGTAAACAATAAATGATATACAAAAGTAATTAGCTCGACTGTCGACCTACATGGTTAAGCGAAAAAAGGAAAGGATGCTCCCAAACTGCATTTTTTATGATTGCCTACTTGGATTTCTCGGTTCAGCTTTAAGATACAAAGATAAGGAAATTAAAGTCCAAGAACCATCAGGGGAAGTGAATTTAAGGAATGAGAATGAAAAAAGTCTAACATTCATTAGTGCATTATTACTTGAAGCCAAGAAACCAAAAATAATTCAAGTATTAAAAAAATATATAGATTGTCTTGCATAGAATTATGAGGAAATGTCGAGTTTAAGTCAAAATTTCATTAAACACAATTTACCAGTTAAGGAAGGATTTCAAACACACAAACAAGCCCTCAAGTGTTTTGCCTTTAAAGTGATCCATAAAATCGAGGAAGAAATAGAGAGATTGTTCAAGGCCCACTTCATATGAACTACAAGATATGTCAAACTAATTTCAAATGTGGTTTTGGTAATGAAGAAAAATGTAAAACTTAGGGTCCACTTTAGGACATATTGTTATGAGCTTGATAGATAGAAATACCGGATATAATCAAGTCTATGTTGCTGAAGATGACATGTTAAAAAAAAATTCAAATTCCCTGGAGTAATAAGGACTTTTGAATGGGTAGTAATACCTTCTGGCCTAAAAATATAGGAGCAACTTATCAAATGGTCATAAATACCATCTTTCATGATGTGATTGGAAAAACTATAGAAGTTTGCATTGATGATGTGGTAGTCAAAGCTGAGTCTTATGAACTACAAGATATGTCAAACTGATTTCAAATGTGGTTCTGGTAATGAAGAAAAATGTAAAACTTAGGGTCCACTTTAGGACATATTGTTATCAGCTTGATAGATAGAAATACTAGATATAATCAAGTCTACGCTGCAGAAGATGACATGTTAAAAATAAAATTCAAATGTTTTGGAGTAATAAGGACTTTTGAATGGGTAATAATACCTTTTGGCCTAAAAATGTAGGAGCAACTTATCAAATGGCCATAAACACCATTTTTCATGATGTGATTAGAAAAACTATGGAAGTTTACATTGACGATGTGGTAGTCAAAACTAAGTCTTATGAAGAACTTATTAGAAATTTGATTCAAGCCTTTGAGCAAATGTGTCAGAATAATTTAAAAATAAACCCTTTAAAATGTGTATTTGGTATCTTTACATGTAATTTTTTAGGCTTTCTAGTCCATAAAAAAGGATCGAAGCTGACAAAACAAAGTCAAGGCAATCTTAGAAACTATTACTCTAACAAACAAGAAAGAATTGTAAAGTTTCCTTAACAAGGTAAATTTTTTTCAATGTTTTATTTCCAATTTATCTAAAAGGACAAGGATATTTTTGCCTTTACTCAAACTAAAAATAAAGGATAAATTTTGCTGGAAAGAGTGCCATTAATAGGCATTTGAAGAAATCAGGAGATATATGATTTCGTCTTCAGTAATGTTTCCTTGTGTACCAGGAAAGCTTTTTAAACTTTATGTGTCAGCGTTTGAGGATATAATTAGTTATTTTTTGGCCCAGGATAATGAGATAGGTGTAGAAATAGTCATTTTTTTTATCTTCCCAAGGTTTTAAATGCTATAGAACAAAAAATATTCATCAATAAAAAAAATTATATTTGTGTTTGTATTGTTCTTGTACAAAGTTGTGTTATTATTTGTTATTAACTAATGTTCAAATTATTACGAAAACCAAATTTTAAAATATATGTTGTTGAAACCATTTATCCATGGCACTAAGCTTGACAAAATTTTCATTACAATACATTTTGTCAAAGGCCATCAAATGACAGGCAATCGTCGATTTCATAGTCAAAAATCACAAAAAGAATTCTAATTATATGGGAATAAAACCTTGGAAATTATATTTTGATAGCTCCTATCATGAATGAGGTTTAGGTGTTAGAATTTTAATCATTACATCAAAAAAGAAACCAGTCACATTTTCATTTAAACTAAGCCAAAAATGTTCTAATAATGGGGTCGAGTATGAAGCATTAAAAGTCATCCTAGAAGTTCTATTGGATCAAGGAGTAAGGTGTGTCGAGATTTACGGTTACTCATTATTAGTCATCAAACATATTTCACAAGAATATAAATGTTTAAATACAAGGTTAGTGAAATATTTGGCAAAAACATTTCAGCTTCTGAAAAAATTTGAAAATGCAATAATAAAACATGTAACAATAAGGAAAAATAAGAAACTGAATGAATTGGCTCAAATTCCTTCTAGGTATAAGACTGATAAAGGTAAATTTGCCAAATTAATTCAGTAGCATTCTTTCTTGCAAACCTTTGAAACCCGATAAGTATATTGCAATGAAACTACAATCATATATTAGAGGACGCTGTTAATAAATTATTTATCTAACCCTTCTACATTGGTCAATTAAAGTATCAGCATAAGAGCCATTAAATTTGTTTTGATTGTTGAATACTTTTATAAAAAAATTTTCAAAGGACATTTGTCAAAATGCTTGGATGATAGAAAAGCATTGTCAACATTGGTCGAAGTGTATGAAGGAATTTGTGGTGCTTATCAAGCTAGTGTAAAAATGAAATAAGTCCTCATTCAACGAGGTTTCTATTAGCCCTACATGATTAAGGATTGCAATGATTATGTGAGGGGTTGTGAAAAATGTCAAAAGCAAGGACCCATTAAGAGAATATCAGTAGCTAAACTCAGTTATATAACAAACTTGTGGCCATTTAGAGGTTAGGCAATAGATCTAATTGGGAAAATATAACAGTCATCCTCCAAAGGATAACACTTTATTTTAGTTGTCATATATTATTTACTAAATGGGTCAAAGATGTCTTGTACAAAAAAGTAAAGCAATCTAGTGTGATCGATTTTGTGGAACATCATATTGTTTGTCAATTTGTATTACCAGAGACAATTACTACTAACTACGAGACAATATTTACTAGCAGACAAATTATACTAAGTCAAGGGGAATTAAAATGCTAACCTTGACAAATATTATACCTAAGCAAATAATCAAGTAAAAGCTACCAACAAAATAATTATAAATGTGATCAAGAAAGATATCATCCAGTATTTAAGGAATTGGCACAAAATGCTTGATAACACTGTATGGGCAATAAGAAATACTCTCAACAAGTTGATAGGAGTCACACTTTATAAGCTACTATTTAGCAATGATGCTATCATTCCAGTCAAAGTAACAATCCAACCTTTAAGGGTCCAAAAGAAAAATTAACTATCTAAAAATGATTATCATGGCCTTATGCTTAATGAGTAAGAGGATCTAGATGAAGAAAGGTGGTAAGCTTTAGATAATTTAGTCTTTGACAAAGAAAAATTTTCTAAGTCTCATAACAAATGATTGAGCATAAAAAAATTTGGTATTGGCTAATTGGTTTGGAAAGTCATATTGCGAATACAAAAGATGTCAAAATATAATAAATGGACCCCATGTTGGAAATGACCATTTGAAATCATACACATATTTGATAGGAATAGTTTAAGCTAAGATATGTAAACAAAAATATTGCCAAAGTTATAAATGGAAAATATCTCAAAATATAAACTGAGTATCCATGAAATATGCATCAAGCATTCAAATTAAAAATATCTGGTTGCAAGGATCAAACAAAATTTGATATTTTTTTTTAAATTCAGGTCAAAAGTAAACTTAAGCTTTCTCCATTATCGATCGACCTCTATTTTCTGTGGCTGTGCTAATTTATAAGCAGCACTAGCATCATGAACTTGTGATGTGGTAGTCTTGAGGTCAGTTAGAAAATCTTTAACTTTCTTTGCAAATTAAGTTTTACCTTCATTGGTTGACTTCACCAGAAGATCTAGCACAGATTTGTTAGTTTTAAGGCGATGAAGCTCTTCTTGTATATCCACAATCTTTGACTTAACCATTGCAATCGCTTCAAGCTACTATCAGTTGACTCTAAAGTTGCATTGTGTTTCTTGATCAAGGTCTTTATACCTTTTGTAGCTCACTTAGAGAATTGAACTAACTCTCTTTTCTTGCTAATAACTCTTCAAGGGTTTTGTCAGTAGTAGCACAGTCCTTGATTTTATCCAAGAAGAAAGAAATTTCCTCCTAGAAATTATGGACAAAAATTTTTAGGCCAATGGTGATTTCGGCATTGGAAATGCCTTGCAAAATTGTAAAGAGGAATGAAGAGCATCATGCTAATTGACTTCTGAGACAACCACCTTCATGTCATTTTGTAAAATAATGTTAAGGGTTTAGGCGACTTGTCTTATTTGCTCCTGCCTACTAGTGTTGGTTTCCAAAGTAGGAATAAGGTCTTCCATTTTTGTCTTGATAAAGTGGGACATTAAGAAAGTCTTGCTTTTTTCTGATAGTAATGACTTCAATACTGTTATTACCTTATTTGCCTTGTTGAATGGGGAGTGTGTGCAAACATTAGGTACTTGGATTTCTTGACTAGGCTATTTAGTAACTAGCAAGGGCTCTAGCGCTAGTTGTGACAGAGAGGTAGGATGGCCAGTAATTATTTAATGGCCTGTAGAAGGGTCTAAAATTTGTTGGTGTATGTCTTCGGTCGTAAGTTCCACTATAGCTAGCTCCAAGACACCAGTCATGTTTTGGTCATGTATAATAGTTCAACATGAAAGACAAACAAAAGGAAGGATAAAGGAAATGAAAACAAAATTAGTTGGTATGTACCTTTGACTGAGTTGAGTCTTAAGTAGATGAAGGAATCATTTGTGAAGTTGGTTGAGGGGGGAGTTTAAATGTGGTTTGTCCAGAAGCCACTCTACTGACTCATTTCAATTTGATAGCTCTTTTCTTTTTTGGTGGCTTACCCATTTGTTTGGTCACCGTCTCCCCCTTGGCCACTTGGGTGCCAGCTGAGTTAGACACAATCTTCCTTTGCTATTTTCTTTTCTTCTTTGGGGTAGTTGTTTGATCATCCAAAAACATAGCATTGGTGCAACAAACTCTGCAAATAGATAGAACAAAAGTTAATATGTAAAACTTGAGGAAAACATCAAAATCAAATAAGTTACTTAAAGAATTCACCACACAAGTCATTGGTAACTAACTGACATCGACAAGACATAAATGATGATAGGCAACAATAATATCAGAGTGAGAAATTGGTACAGCTACTTTGGTTAAATAGAATAGGGCATTAGGTAAAGGAATAGGCAGTTTAAATGGAGGAATGTCCTTTTTTATTAAGGGATTTTTTACTATAAGCTTTTAGCTAAGAATAAAGTTGATGTCTGTAATAGGACTCTTTTTTCTTATTAAGGGTTTCCCTAGCTTCAATAATCAAGTGCTTTGCATGCTTATGGTCATACTCAATTTTATAATACTTTTCAAAGGCCAATATTTTAGCTATATACATACCTATAGTCTTGGTTGAAGCTTTTGTAGACTGTATATAAACACAATAAGAAAGCCTATCAGAAACTGGTACATCAAAATATAAGTGAGTTATGGAGTGCCACCATTCTGGGACCAAAATTATATATGCAAGACATGGAGAAAAGTTGTGCAGCTAAAATCGCACCCTATGACTGAATTGGCATCCTTGTTAAGAAAGCACTCAAGCAACCTTATAGTTCACCTATGAAATTATTTATTTAAGAGCGTGACTGGGCATCCTTATACTAAGCCATGTTGATGATCTAAAGTGTTTGGCAAAAAAAGTTTGACCCCTGAAGTTGACTCCAGAGAAAGACCAAAAAATAAATATTGAGGACATAATAATTTGGACCAAACTTCAATGTTATGAGGGTCAAATAGATCAAGATTAGAGATAAACCAAATTAGGCCATAACATTGTGGAGAAAACATGGATAGATATTGAGACAAACAATTAGTGTCAAAAAATAAAAAATATGAAAAAATGGCCAAATAATTGCCATGGTGATTTCGACTTTGGTGCCTCAATTAAAGAGGTGTGAAAAAGCTTAGGTTGCAATTAACCACAATTGAAAAATCCAAAAAGGACCACCTAAGTTGGAAATAAAATCATGATCCCTAAAGAGGTTTATGGCCAGGTTGATGTTTTCAAAAACATGATCTAAGACAAAAGGCCCTAAGGCTAACTATTGACCCTTAGGAAGTAAAACTACTAAAGGTAAGAAAGAAGAAGCAATTTTCAATAATGATCCACAAAAAAGATGTTCATAGAGCCAACAAAGGAAAAAAGTGATATGTCCACTATCAAAGAACTAGAAAGTTAAAAGACCCTCAGAATGTCAATAAGAATGTTGAGTAAAGGGAATTTCTAGTGGAAACAAGCACGAGTTATAGAAAATTTTTGGTTAAAGGAGAAAGTGAAGACAAAATAGTTTCACCAGGCATTCTTAGACCGATAATGGCCCTAACATCAAAGGAAGAAGGACCTATCAAGCCATAAGGAACTTGGAGACTATTGGTCGAAGGTGACTAAAAACATAGAACAACCCCTATTACTAGAAGGAGACGTTTCAAGAAAACCTAGATAATTGAATTGCATTAAAGATACATTTTTTTCTAGAGAAGTTATTTCTTTGACTAGACATGATCTAACCAGTTTAGATATGCTGGAGAAGGACTTGGAAAATTCATAAAAGCCCTATCATTCTTAACAACCCATGGGGTAATAGGAATGGGCTTAGATAATAACAAGGGTTTTTTTTTTTCTAAAAACAAGAAATCCTAGTCTGATTTTCCATTAGAAAAGGGACATGGATAGAGAACTGGTGGTTCATTGTCACCAGTGTCAAATTCAGTAAAGGATATGAATACCTTAAATTAAAGAATAAATAGTATTTTTGAACGGGGATTTAGAACTTTAATGGCTCCAAATGCTTAAGTGGAAGAGTTTGAAGTAGTAGCCATATTCTGATGAGAAGTGAGGATTGAAGAAAGAAAAACAAACACACAAGAATGAACGTGGAAGAAATCTGGAGCAATTTAGGAAAGCAAGAGCAAAGTGAGCTCGGTTTGATTCCATGCCTTTGGAGTATATTATCCTATGTGGAGGACATTAAGGCAATTTTAACACAATCTGATTTCATTTCCTTGTTTTGGATTTCTAGACTAGGAAGTTCAGTGACTCATGAAAGGGCACAATAGGTTTTTAATGCAATTGGGGTTGAGTCTAGTTATGTATTAGACATTCCTCCTAGAGTTGAGGATGCTTGTATTCATGACAAACTATTGACATTTGCTTAATTAATGCATTTTTCCTTTCCCAATAAAAAATAAAAAACACTATCTATTTTGTCTTAAATATGTTTATACCTTGCAGCTTTACCATGTCATGCTTAGTGTGATGGGGTTATAAGGTAAATGACTACTTTACAATGCATGCAACAATTAAGATCTTACCTAATTGGGGTTACTTCTTACGTCAATTGTGGGACTTTCTTTTGGGCCTTCGTTTGCGAGACTTTGTACATGAAGTAAACATGTGGTTGTGATCTTAGGCTGGACTAGTTTGTTTCAGATGACAAAATAGGCCTAGTATATAGGTTCATTGCCTCAATCTCTTGACGAAATCATTTTAAAATTAAGATTATTAAAAGGGTAGAAAAATTATTATTAAAGTAATATTAGGTATACTTAATTTGAACATATATCAGTATTTGATTTAAATTTAATTTTATTTGTTTACCAATCATACAAATTCTATTATTACATAATATAATATATATATATATATAATATAGTAGGAGTGACTAATATATTAAACTCACATGTACAAAAATCCAAGATCAAACTTAGAACGCAAATGATATCAAATGCCACATAAGTCAAAAGCTTTCAACACTATACAAAGTTATTTGTATTTAGGGCTGTAATTGAGCCAAGCAAGCCAAATATTTGTTTGTTCGATCTTAAGTTTGGTAATAATAAATGAGTTTGAATTTGAGTTCGAACTTGTAAAGTTCTGAGTTTGAGTTTAACTACTGAATAAGTCTAATCCATCGAAAACGACTTCTAACATATTTCATGATTATTTGCAGTAAATAATAATAAAAATAACAAAAAGTTTCCTAATATAAATAAATAGCATTACATATATAAATTTTTATCCTCATTCAATAAATATCTAGAGAAAATAGTTAAATCATAATATATGAAATGCCTTAATCCATTACATAACCATAAATAACAATTTAAAAGATAATAACATGGTTGATTCAATTGTATGTCTTAAAAATAAGTAGTGTATACAATGTCTTTGGGGAGACACCATAGACTTAAATTAAGTACCTAAGTTGTGTTTTCAAACACATCATAGTTCTAACGAATGTCTCAAAATGGTAGTGGGGGCAAATGCTCACCCTTCACCGAACTTTTCCGTATCCCACCAACACAATGGTATAATCTTTTCTTTTTCTTACATTATTTTTGCAAACAAAAGAAGAGGCTTGTATACAGTGGCGTAACCAAGATTATAAATCAGTGTTATACAATATAAACCCAAAAGACATGGTGTGATATATAGTTCTAATACAATTATTTTATATTATTTATGCTAGAATTTTTATAAAATAAATTATTCATTACTAATTTAGAAGAAACTTGGTGCCGTGGGTTAGAGAGCACTAATTAAACGGTTGCTAGGCATGGTATTAAGATTTAAGAAGCTATAAATTATTTGTTTAATTCTCACCGATATATAGTAGGTGATTTTTTTCCCCCTATCTTTATAGAAAGAAAACTCGTTATTTGTATTCTCCACATAGGTTGAGAACTCATCATAACAACAAAAAAATGTAAATAAACTTGAATTCAACTCATAGTATTAAGTTTATAAATATAAACATTAAGTTTTTATATGCTTATGTAACTTTTTTATTAATTTCTTAAAAGATTGTAGTCGATTTTTTACCATATGAATTCTTTTTGTCTAATAAAGATATTAAAATGCATGGTATCAAATTAATCAATACTTTATAAATGTCATTTTTAAGAGCATATCAATAAATATTTTTTATTAAAATAGTTTCAATTTTAAATAAGTGTATTTTAACGTTAAAATTTTAAAAGAAATTAAGAATGAATGAATTAATATGATGAAATTATTAAATTGAACGAGGTTGCTCAATTGCAAAGGAAAGAGAATGGGTCAATATATTAATGTATGTCACAGAATCTTAAAAAATAAAGGAGAATTAGTATATTCTTAAATAATTTATTAAGGTAAATTGATCCCATTGCTTTGCAAGTGGTAGAGGTGTCCAGGTATTATTTTATCTGATTTGAGACTGAAAAATGAGAATAGTAGTCCAATCCAGTAAGAATTTGAACAAAATAACCCAATAAAACAAAAGTTTAAGACTGATAAATGCTAATCAGTCCAGCTAATGAGTTAACCTCGTTACTATCATAATATGTAATAAATAATATATGATTAAGAGATTAATGTGTATGTGTGTGTATATATATAAATTATAATTTTCAAGTATTAGAATTATAATATTAAAATCATAATTTGAATATATATATATATATATGAATATATTAAAAATTATATATATTAAAATAATATTAAATTACTTTTATGGTTAATGAGTTTATATATTTAATATTGCCAACATGTATTACACAAATTTATTAGAATAAATAATTACATTTAATTTTAACAGAATTAAGATTAAAATGAAATTCAATAAATAAAATTGTGTAAAAGAATATTATTATAAAACTTAAAAACCAATATAATATTATATAAATTAATTGTTATAAATAAATAATACAAAGTAATAATATATTAATCAATAAATAAAAAATACAAATAACAATAAAAGTTTATAGGTGATAATAAAAAATATATATTTATATTTAATAATAATAATAATAATAATATAAGTAATTATATTTGATTAATTTAATAAATTATAAAATTAATATATAAAAGGTAACAAATTATTTAACTCATTTAGAATTATTTGATAAATATTAACCTGGAATTAGGACTAAAACTAGCAATGTAACAATTCGATCTGAGTCCAACTTAATAAAAAAGTAACTCAATTTGCAATTGATCTCACATATAATTTTTATCTATTTGGCTATTCCGGTAGAATTGTATTAGCCCATTTCATCAGATCTTGCAAGTGACGGCCCTATATAAACTTCATCGATTCCCAGTTCCAGATCAAAATGTAACTTGTGACATCAAAATTAACTTGTCACACGATGTGAACTATGACAATCCACTGCATCAAAATATAACTTGTCACGTCAAGTCTTGAAATATGATAGGAGGGAAAGCTTTCCTGCACCTAAAAATAAAATGATTCATTGGCATTCAAATTCAATTCAATTTTATATAGTAAACAAAATTATAATTTCTAACTTTTACTTTTTAACTTACAAATTCAACTTTAATAAAAATTTAATTTCCTATGATATTTTTAAATATATATGTATAACTTTTACTTATTTTTTTAAGGAATAAAATAATAAATGAAGAAATATTTTGTGTTCATGCTAATCTATTTATATCGATAATCCATACTAAATAATTTATTTTGGCCTAAATCAAACTCATACCTCAAAAACTTTGCGGGTTATGCGTATCATAGTCGAGTTATTAGATGCCTGACAAGTTTAGAATGCATGTAGAATTAGTTAATGGGAAAGAGGTTATTGGGAAATATATTTCACACAATAACATATTCTGATTGGTGACAGCAACAGAGCCTGAGAAATTTGTTGCTGGAAAACGACGAATATTTTACCCTTATTTGTGCACCTTTGCTGGTTTTTAAGAGATGCATAAAATGTTTAAAGTGAATAAACACGCAAAGAAATTTTAAAAAAGATAGCAAATACAAGAGAAAAGAAAAAAAAAATACCAAGAAAATTTTAGTCAAAATAGAGCAAATCCAACTTGCATTATTTCAATAGAAATCCTGGCTTAGATTGATTTGATATAAAACAGGATAAATGCAATTTATCCTCCTAAATTATAGGTCATGTGCAAAAGACCTGTCAATATTAAATTAGGAGCAATTTAATGTCTAAACTATTATTAGTGGACAATTAACTCCTTCAATTTAAGTTGTCATCCAAATTATTAATAGCGTCATCATGCGAAACCGCAATGCTATATTATCAACCCTAATTCATATATATTTCTTTAAGCAAACTAATTCATTACAAGTGAATACATTAACATATACCTATATTTTCAATCTTTTATTCTATACTCTATTTAATTAGAAAAACTTTCATGTAATAATTAAAGATAGTCTTTATTATAATTCTAATTTTATTATAAAAATAATTTAAAGTATTAGGTTAATAGAAAAAAATATAAAATTACTTATATTTTTAACCAATACAAATAATTGTTAATATATAGCATTCAAATTCAATCATAATACACAGACTTGAAGTACTTTCTGGAAGTGCTATTTGCTTATCTACCTAAGCACATAAGGACGAAAACACAAATCAGACTTGAAACAGAAAAAGAAATTGAATAGCATTTAATTTTTATTCCTCTAGAAAATTGAAAGTACAACCAAGCATCACAACTAATAAAAAGGAGACGTAAATGTAAAATTGAGTTTCTTCACGTAGCAAAAATAATAGAAGCACGATTGGCATTATAAAGGCTTTCATGAAACACCAATTGTGACGTTGTGTGAATTGAAATTGTTGTCAATCTCGCAATGAATCGTTGATGCCATATAATGAAATGTCAACAGTGAAGTCCATTTTAAAAATGATCATTGAAAGGAATTTAATGTGATGCAAAGCTTCCAATACTTATCCTTCATTTAACAATATATATAGCATATTTGTTTATGGATTCGTTGTGATAACATAGTTCCAACTGAATGTACAGCTCTGCATTTTCGAACCAGGAATTATGGAATCCTACAATGTTCTCATTCTCATGGTATCCTCAAGAGGCAACATGAATATTTAGTTAAAAAAGAACAAATTTGAGATCAGACTTGTTAAACCAACACAAGAGATAGTGAAGAAAGAATAAAATTTTGCTATACGAACTTAAGGCTGCCAAGGCTTCAACTTCCATCAAAACTTTTCTCTTACAATGCAGAAAGATTATTTATATAAGCAAAGTGGCTCAAACCAAGGAAAGATTTAATAAGGATGAAGATGCTACCTTTCTGTTTCTTGATGCACCTGCCTTATGCTGCATTTGACATCATATAAGCAACCAACAATTCTCTTTAATACCTTGAAAACACCACTAAAGTTTCTGACACCAATTACCAATTTGTTGGGAAGAAAATGAAGAGTTACATTCATAAAGCAAATTTGGAAGAAACAATTTTTATATATCCCTGTAAACAAAATAAAAATAAAGCTAAATTGTACAGGCTCTATGAAGCTAATAATTAATGTCATACAGTCTATGAAGATGAAATATTCATATTGAAGAAAATTCGTCCTGAGTAAGCCTTCATAAATCTGCAAGCATGAGAAGAATAAATAAAACAAAATACTTCCAGTGTCAAGAAGACACTTGGCCAATATTGTGTTAGGCCTGCAGAATACTTTGAGAATGAATAATAAGACCAGAATAGTGTCAAGCATACTGAATATAAGTCTTCATTATAACTCAAATATATGTATTTTAATAGGATTAAAATTATAATTAAGATTACATTTATTGTTATATTATCAATAACAATACTGGACGTGAGCAATTACTGAAGTGATGTTATGCATATTGGACATACAATTTCAGAGATATATGACAATGAAGTGACAGTGCTATCCACAAATTTTAGCACAAATTTTCCTTTAAAACCTCCACGCATTAGAAATTTAAATATCCAGCAGATATTGAAAGTTTCTTATAATCATGAAAACTGTTTAGCTTGATGGAATAAACATAAATTTAAGTGTTTTGTGTTGATTTATTTATGGTCATATGAACGCCTGTGATTGGAGCTTTCATTCTTGTCAAAAGAGAAAAAATATCAATTGTGGTACTACAGATTTAATAAAGCAAGTAGAGAATGGTAGCTAGATAATATAATAGAAGATGCAGTATTTAACCATTAAGTGATATGAAAATATAAATAGCCACATGGAAGGAGCATGTACTAAGATAACTGGTCAAAGAATATAATGCAAAACAATGGCCAGCATATAAGAAAATCATGACACCAGAACTACAGAAAGGATCAAATCAACATGAGCATCATGGAGACATGCCAGTTAAATAAAGCACACCAAAATTGTATTCTTGCACACAAATTGTGATATTATATACACACGAGAAAAGAAAAAACAAATTGAAAATTTTTCCGAGTCAACTATATTTCACAACCCTGAACCACTGAGACCAGTCAAACAAATGACATAGCCTAGTAGTTGTTGTCGTTAAATTTCTGAACTGGGCAGGTTTCCCCGCAGTTGACATATGGTGGGGATTTTCACCTAGTTAGAACGTTGTATAAAACAAATGAAGTCCCTGAGATTAGAACGTTGTCAACATAAAACACAACAATGAAACAGTTGTTAGGCATGAAAATGCTAAATTACCATATGGCAATTATTTGATTATTCTGCCATTAATCGCAACTGTTATAGAATGAATGTTCCTCAGCATGGTGTCATGCTCCAGTAGCTTGATTGTTGGAATGTGTGGTACTTAAACTCTTTGTTCGGCACTTATTCAATTAGTACTTGAAAATAGGCCAGCCAACCGGTCATACACCATCTAAATTTCAAAAATAACTGACAACATTCACAATTTATAGTACATCGAGACAACCATAAGCACAAATCACATAACACATAGCAACCAAATGAAATATAAAGGCAATCAAGTCATTCACATTGACAAACATAATGTGTTCATGCAATTTAAACAACTGCGGATAAATGCAATAAAAAATAGATAAATTTCATAGGACAATATTTCAATTGAAGAGAGGATACTTCTTTATTCATATTTAAAAGCCTCGTTCCAAACTCTCGAGTGTGTAAGGGAGGCTCAATGCCACACACTCGATCCCTTACACTAGCGTCTCGATGCCCATCTCGAATTACCGGACACTCCCTCATGAAGAGCATTCTAAGACAAAATCCAAATGGCAAGAGTAAACATAATTTTTCTGAATTGACATAAGGACTTTATTCCTAGCTTAAAAGGGTTCTAATGCACCACAATATATCAATGCAAAGATAAAAATCCAAAGATCACAACCATGTGCTTATCTACTCATATTGAATAAGTTATTTTAGTCAAAATTACATAAACACCATCAAAATGGAGAAAAATAGAAAAATAATCTACATAAATATTTTCTCTCAAATTTGTGTCACATGATTTTCTTTTCATGCTTGATTTTTATGCCAAGTTTTATTCAAATTCGAGCACATTTACTTGCCAAATTCAATCACAAGTCCCTAAAATGTTACATTCTCCCACATTTGAAAACATCAATGCCCTCATTGACAACTCAATCTAATACAACATCGATAGAATCTTCAGTTTGCTTCCCTCAAGCTCCTCCCTGAACTTTTTGTTTGCTTGTTTCTTTGCACTTCGCCAATATTTTTGTTTGCAACACTTCAGTTTGACACTGCTCTTTGAAAGTCTTTGATATGCTCTTCTTAAGCTTTTCTAAGGCTTTCTTCTACTTGTCTTCTTGACTGATTGTTGATAATGAAAATGAGCTATCACCACAATTCTCGAGTTGATTGTCTTTGTAGTTAAGTAGTAGCTAGGCATTTGGGTGCGCCTACTACTAGCTGGCCCTACATTCAATGTCTCATTCCACCAATGTGAAAAACACAAGTCTCATGTATTGTTTCGGTACAAGTATCACCTTTTGTCAACAAAACATGGCCTGCTTGCAAGTCTAATACCTTGCTCATAAGTTTGTTTGCGTGGTTTTTTGACATTCCATCATACTTTGCTACTTACGCTGCTCTTCCAACAACACACTCCTCGAACATAGACTCGACACTTGGCTAGTGCCTCCACGATTACTTGGATATGATACCCTGATGGTATCCCCACCCCACCCTAAACAAAAAGTCATCTATCACTCTTGTTCTAGCTTTCTCCACACCCGTGCTCTCAAAGGTCATTGCTACAAACTCCTTTTGTAACTAAACTCCAGCACTCTCAAAGCAATATGAGCTATTACCGCAAGTTGGTCCTCACGACTAAGTGAATGGTCCTACATGCAAAAACTTCACAATTATATATAATAAAAATGTAAGTGTTAGGCAACTGCTCTTCAAACACATTATGCCCTCTGGCTTCTCAATAGACTCCTCTTTAAAAGGATTTGCCTATTTTGCATATCTCTTCGTATGTGCCTCGTCCATTACCTCTCCTGCTCTTGTGCGGGGTGGTACCCTCAAGCCCACATAACTCCTTGAATGAATAGACCCCTAGTAGGGATAAGATCTACCATGCTTTGTCATTGTCTTATTACTCATGGGAATCTAGGAATCAGATTACACTGATCCTGTCATAAGACTTATCCTCCCTATCAAAACCTTCATAACCACCCTTATCGCCTTGTTGCACCTCCTCTTGAAGCTTGACTTGTAAAGCATTTAGGGTAGCCTTTTGTAGATACTCTGCCACTCTGTGAAACCTATTGCATAAGAAACAAGCTAGAGTCTTGGACTTCCCTTTACTGATGGATGTCTGAGATGATCTTGAAACTTGCAAGTGGGGTGATACTCCATTACATCCTCCCCTACTCTTGAAATTACCACCCTTGCCTGACTAATTGCCATTAGTAGTGTTCGAGCCTCCTCTATGGGACTTCATTAAAGGAAGATAATGTCATAGTCGAAAAAGTGTTCAATTACGGTCACCGCTTCTATGAGGTTTTTAACTGCCCTCTTTTGGTGTTCCATGCCAGCTTCTTATGATAGACCCTCCATGAACCAGAATAGCTTTTTCATTTCATTCATATTCTTTATATCCAACATGATTGTTGTGAACGTCTTCACATAGTCTTGAACCAATCTTGTCTATCTCAACACTCATAATTTTCATCAAGCTCAGATAGTCCACATTTTCAAGATAAAAGTGTACATTCAATTCTTGCTTGAGCTCTTCCCAATTATTGATGTTATGCCTTCCCTCTAAAATTGCTTAGTACTTAGTCTTCCATTAGACTTTAGCATTGTCTGTGAGGAATATGGTAGCTTAGTTTAGTTGTTCTTCCTCAAAAGTAATGCCAACTGCTTGGAAATATTGGTCCATATCAAATATAAAATTCTTGACCTTTTGTGCATCTCTCTCTCTCCTGCATATGGCCTTAGTTTAGGGATTTTCTCTTTCTCTCTTCGCTCTTAGGCACCACATTCTTGCAAATCATTCCCGATATCCATTATCAATATCTTCACTAAGCTTGTTATGTCACTCATCTCAATACAAAGAGTTGTTACAACATCCTTCACCTTGTTGGTAAGGTATTTCATAGCACTCCCTAAATCCTTTTTATTGTTTTCAATCGCAACAAGCCATTCACCGAATTGCAAAGCTTTATAGCTCGTGCCTTTGAATCTCGCACTAGCTTTGAGATCAAGACTGGATACTTGAGAGATTTCCAATTCTTGGCCCTTCAAAAGAGTTCAGGGATTTCTTCACTTTCCAAATTTCTTAAGGTCCCTGCTATTCCTTCGAGATTCTCAATTACAACATCAATTGCATCCAAGCGTTTAGTAGAATTCATTTTCTTCAATATAATGGTGTATCAACAGGGTGCAATGGCAAAAAAAAGAAGCATGATCTTAACCCTGCTCTAATACCAAACTATCATAGTGCAGTAGCTCAATTATTGAAATGTGTGATGCTTACACTCTTCGTTTGCACTTGCTTAATTAATATTAAGAATAAGCTAGCCAATTGGTCATACACTATTTAAGTTTCAAAAATAACGGGCAACACCTATAATTTATACCATATCGAGGCAATCATAAGCACAAATCACATAGCATATAGCAACCAAATCACATATAAAGGAAACCAAGTCATTCATATTGACAAACATGATGTGCTCATGCAATTTGAACAAATATGGATAAATATGTCCAAAGGTAGATAAATTTCATGGGACAATATTTCAATTGAAGAGGAGTTACTTCTTTATTCACATTTAGAAGCCTTGTTCCAGACTCCCGAGTATGCAGGGGAGGCTCAAGACCACACACTCGATCCCCTAGACTAATGCCTTGATGCCCGCTTTGGATCACCAAACATTTCCCCCTTCCCCAAAGAGCATTCTAAGTTAAAACCCAAATGGCAAGAATAAACATATTTTTTCCGAGTATATATAAGGACTTTTCTCCTAGCTCAACAGTGTTCTAATGTGCCATAATATATTGACATAAAGATAAAAATCCAATGATCACAACTATGTGCTTATCTACTCGTACTAGACAAGTTATCTTGGTCAAAATCATATAAGCGCCCTCAAAATGGGGAAAAATAGGAAAAAAATAATCTACATTAATATTTTCTTTCAAATTCATGCCACATGATCTTTTCTTCTGAAAGGTTCCACCCGAGGTATTGTCCACTTTGGTGCCAGTACTCTGCCAGTCCCTCATCAAACGAGGCTTCCTCAGAGCCTTCCTTACCACACGATTTTGTCCTTTGTGGAGACTTCGTCCCCAAAAGGCGCCTCGGAAGGAGGAGTTCAACTCCCCCTTAAATGGCCTTCCCCGGATCCTGACTTAGCCGATGTGGGATGCTGGGGCGTAACTCCTTACATCCTCCCCCGACCCATCAGACCAGAGGCCAGTCCGGCTCTGATACCATGAAAGGTTCCACCCGAGGTATTGTCCGCTTTGGTGCCAGTACTCTTCCAGTCCCTCGTCAAACAAGGCTTCCTCAGAGCCTTCTTCACCTCACGATTTTATCCTTTGTGGAGACTTTGTCCCCAAAAGGTGCCTCAGAAGGAGGAGTTCAACTCCCCCTTAAATGGCCTTCCCCAAATCCTGACTTAGCCGATGTGGGATGCTGGGGCGTAACTCCTTACATCTTCATGCTTGATTTTTGTGCCAAATTTTATTTAAATCTGAGAACACTTGGTTGCCAAATTTGGTCACAAGTCTTAAATTATGACACATGGTTAGAATAACTTACATATATGCTAAACTAAATAATAAATCAATTTTCTGAGAAACTTTCACTGCATAAAGTTGAATAAGCATGAAATGACACTCATATGTGTCATGTGCCAATAACTCTATAGTCGAAACCATGTGACACATGTTTGCAGCTCTTGGCCAATATACCAATCTTCCAATAAACTCAAATTATACTTAGATAGATAAATGAGACATTGTGAATTTTGTCACCATACAATCAAAATTCTATGCACAATATGCCCAAAGACAACATAAGCCTATAAATCAAAGCAACTATGCATATTAATTCCTAAGAACACCCCACATAAATAGCCTCTAATGTATAACAAGCAAGAAATAATTGAATAGGGAGAGAAGTAACTCCTTTTTGTTGATACATGGTTCATTATTTATATTAGAATGTGCAGGAGGAGGCACCAAGTCAACACATTCATAAGATCCCTAAACTAGTGCCAATGAATAGTTAATAAGCTATAATGTGCCCTCGACAAGCCTCTGACAAACTACTGACACTCTTCTCCATGGGAAAACAAGCTGTCTGTTTCCCTACTTAGAAGGAGATATTATAGAGATAAACATTAAGGTTTATATTTAAATAGTCAACTAACCAGCCTTATCATATCCCTTAATGTATGGGATTTCTGTTAACTAATTCATGTATATATA
>JANHAO010004849.1:0-23625 GCA_026873985.1 Saraca asoca | reverse complement strand
TTCCTGTTCATCTTTCTTTATTTATTTTATTCCTTTATCATTGATTTGGATAGTTAAGTTGTAAGGATTCTGGTACTTAAAATAATTTCTCTGTGGGATCGACCCGTATTTGCTAGTACTAGCTACAACTACGCCGTGCGTTTGCGGTTATTTTAAAACGTACAACAAGTTTGTGCTACATCAATAGCACAAAACTCTTGCAGATGGGAGTGGAAGATTATTTCTCAAATACACAAATGCAAGAGAAATGAGTTGAGAATAGGAGTTCGAGTCAGTTAGAATGGGCAGAACTTCAATCTATTTAACAAATTAATAATGTATGGGTGAACTGGAAACCTAAGCCCAGCAATGAGATGCCAAGTACTAATGTCGATAAATCCCCGAGGAGGATGAGCTACATGGTCAGCAGGGGAAGGTACCATAGACGGCAACCTTTAGGGAAGTGGTGATATTCAACTATGGTTTGAAGTTTATCCACTTCAACGGTCAAAGGCTAATGATTAAATATTGAGCAATTCGGAAAGCTCTTAGTGACCCAATACCCATCATTAGGGTTAGGTCGAGGAACAGATTGTTTAGCGACCTCACCGCTCTTAGAGGTCATTTTAACCGAGGTGTATGCCAGCTCCTCGCTTCAAGTTAGGGAGTCAGGCTCGTCATCACTTCTTATTCGATGGCTTCGATGTTTGTGAACTATAACCATTTACATAGAAGGACAAATAGTCAGGTTACTTCTAGCAGACCAGATCAGAAAAGCTAAAGCTTCTCCTCATTAGACAAAAAATTTTCTTATACAGCAGATCATACACGCCTCAAGTCATCGTATCAGAGATCCAAACTATTGAAAACTTGAGGGGACTTAACTAATAAAGCCTATCAAACTACTAAACCCTGGGAAAACAGAAAGCTAAATCCTATAATCTATAGCCTAAAGATCAGCGAGCAAAATTTCTAGCAACAAATAAGCACTCACTGCTAGACTAGGCAACGCAATACCAGAAACTCATAAAACAAGGCATTCTAAAAGCAAAAGTCCTGAGAAGGCTTATCATGTCAAAAGGGTGAGTTGTGCTCTAAAATGGACCAGGGGGAATGGATTCTAAATAAACTGATTAATTTATAGCAACAATAATGGCAGGATCAATAGAGCAAGAGAACGAGATTGGAGATAACTGTTCAAGAAACTTGAGAGGCAAAATGTCAGTCTTCAAAAGTAAGAGGGAAAAGAGGGGACTCTCATATAATATGGCCCTGGTGGCTTGGCCATTCAATTTAGAGACTAATCAAATGCCCATGATCTGACGGTCCAGAAAATAACGTGGCTCAGCTATCGCCGTACTGGCAGCTATGCGAAAGCACACGTATTTTATGCGGTAGTGATGGAACAAGCAGGTGAAGTGACAAAACAAAAATCTGAATGACAACATGGCTCATTGCGATCTCCAGCTTTTGCCAGCAAAGCTTCTAGTCTGTAGAACGAACTGAGAGCTGCGAGTGCTAATGTTGTGTATATTTTCTGCTACTACATGAAATGGGCTGACAAAGACCCAACAGCCAAGCTCAAGAGGAAGAGGCCCAACCCGTCCACAACCCGACATCGAGGTCATTCAACAAAGGCATTGGATAGTCAGCTGCGAGCTCAAGATGCAAGACGAGGCCAAAGCAATGACCCCCAGTTAGCTCTGGCTCGCTAGGCGAAGCAGGCCCTCAACCATCTTCCAAAAAGTACATTTTAGTTAAACCCAGGAATGGGACCAACTTGCACGATTGACAGGTCACCTAGTGCAAGCTCAAACCACCTAGCTAACTACCATAAGTATTGGGTATAGAACGCTTAAGTCTAATCAGTAGTTAGAGGCACGTTCTTCCAATTGGCAAGTCAGCCCCCCGAAACTTATACATCAGCCTCCAACAGTCTGATAGTGAATTGCCTAACATTTATTGCCTAATACGACAAACAAGATAGATTTACAACTTATCAAATTACACTTGTAACTCTCACTACCTCTATAAATAGAAAAAGAAATCATTGTAGTAGGGAGAGGAGAAAATATATGCAGAAACTCTATCAAAATAGTAAGAGAATATTTGTACTGTTGTTCTACTAGCCTGAACAGTATAACAACCACACAAAAGTAAATATAAGCCACCGTGGATACAAGGGTCATACTGACTTTTGCCGAACCATGTTAAAAAGCTCCTAATGTCCATAGTTCTTCCTTCCTCTTTATTCCCTTCTTATTTACATTCACTTCCCTAACTTGCAGTTTGGGGATTACAGAACTGTTTTGGTTGACTAAAATTTAGGCTTATCAAATTTTACCGTCAACAATATTATATATGAATAACACTGTATTTATATGGCTTAAAAATTATTCATATGAAGCTTTTATACAATTTTTATTTATATTTAAATGATAAATAATTTAAATAAAATTTAAGATATTTTACAAAGTTATTTCATATTTAAAAGAAAGTGATAAGTCAATTATTTCTCACTTTATAAACTAATAATAAATCATTATTTACATATATCAATTACTTACAAAACTTAATAGAAAAATGACAACACACACTCAATTAAAAAAATAAGTATAAAGATAAAATTCAAAATTTTTATATTCTAAAAATTTATTTAAAAATTAAGTCAAACATATATAATACAAGAGTAATTATTTTTTTAATCTGAGATTTAAACATGCAAGTCCCTTAGAATTTGGTTTTTCACTAATCATTGGGAAATGCAAGAGAAAAAAGGATAAGAGAGAAATTGGATATGTAAACTTGAAATATATTAGATGATGATTGTAGAAATCTTAATAACATTTATTTTCAGTTTATTATTGTTAAGTTTATGAGGAAAACGACTTTTCATATTCTATAAGCTGTTTTAATTACGTGGTAAAATATTTACTATTTTTGTTACTATAGTAGTGCTTTTATTCATCATTTTAAGTCCGAGAGAATTTTGCACGCATCTAAAGAATATTAATAAAACTTAATTTTGAACTTTCTTTTAAAAAATTGATTTTTTTAACAATGTTTGATCAAAGGATAATATTCATATGTTGTACTATAGAAACCAAATATGTTGCACCAATGGAAAAACAACTTATTTTGACTCCAATTCTTGTATTTTTTTTTTTTTAGAGTTTCAAATTCCTGATATTATTAGAAAAACTAGATACCTTTGTCGTCTAAGATAATGCCATTTATAACAAACATTCAGTTACTTGGTTTAAAGGCCTTTTTTCTTCTCCGTTTCTTAAGGCCAAAACAATGAAAAGCTGTAGGCTTTCAGACAACAGAAACTTGTTCAACATTCGCAAATTGATTTCCGACCGTACATAGAAAAAACAAGCTAAAATTTTGCATCTACCTTTCAACAGTGTCGATTCTCATTGAACCACTCCCGAAAACTTGCACTAACTGCAACTTCCAATGTAAGATCAAAACAATAATAGAGACATACGCTAATCTAATCACATTACAAAGAAAAATCACGAGCATTGAATTCTAGTTTATGGCTTTATTCAAAGAAGAGATCATTGGCATTTTCTCCAACAGGCCAAGACTAGAGTTTATATGACTTCTGGTGATGACATTGCGTTCTGAGCATATGATTTTTCTGGAATTAGTGAATGAAAAGTGGAAGTATTGAGAAGAAGGATGATGGATATTAGTGATGGTTTTGTCTCGAAAAAGCATCGGGAGATTCATCTATCTGCTTCGGAAAGTGCAGATCCATCAGCTGTTTTCCCATTGCAGATTTCTTCAAAATCATCAAGATCCCCTGTATCTTCAAGGTCTCCAAGAGTGCACGGCAAGTACAGCGAGCAAAGTCCAAAGCATGATAAACAATCACGTTCGCAGAGGGATGGACGTCCAAAGAAAGGTAAAATCTCACCCATTTACCATTCATTTTCTCTCACAAACATGTCACTCATTATATATTTTGCAGAATTTGATTTGAAATGACTCCATTTATTTATTTCTAGCTCCACTTATTTAGAATCTGCCAACTGTGCACAGAATCATAAGTGCATGTATCATTTTTCTTAAAATCCATTTCTATGTTCCACTTTTTAGTACTTGAATACTTCTTCTTTAAGTAATTACTAGAAAGCACGTGCATAGATCAGTCTCTCTGGTGTTCAGCTTTAGTGTTTCATGGCTACAGATGAAATATTATGTAAATTATTCTGATTTTTTTTTTTATTTTAAGGAGTAATTAGATTATTATACTCTATTTATTTGCAGGTGGCTCTGGTGGGAAAGGCACTTGGGGAGGACTGTTTGATACAGATGACAAGAACTTTGCTGACCCTCATGACCCAAACTATGACAGCGCTAAGGTAAAATGTTGAAAAGTTTTATCTGTTTATTTTCTAGTAGCAGTATAAATCACTTGGATATGAAAAGACTAAAACTTTGCTTGCTTAATTATTTGGTGCTAAAGTTGTGTTTTTAATTTGTCCTCCCAATAAGTATAAAACTCTATATTGCAGGAATGTGAACATCCAAATGAAAGGAAAAAGCCAGGGGAGCTGGAGGATTACAAGAAAAAAGCTACAGTAATAGTGGAGGAATACTTCAGCACTTATGATGTTGCTACAACCATAAATGAACTGAGAGAACTTGGAAGGCCAGAGTATAACTACTATTTTGTCAAGAAGCTTGTCTCAATGTCAATGGACAGACACGACAAAGAAAAAGAAATGGCTGCTGTTCTTTTATCTGCACTATATGCTGACACAATTGATCCTTCCCAAGTTCACAAAGGCTTCAGCAAATTGGTCGAATCAGCAGATGACCTAATTGTAGATATACCAGACACGGTTGATGTTCTAGCACTCTTCTTAGCTCGAGCCGTGGTTGATGACATACTTCCTCCTGCATTTCTGAAGAAACAGATGGCTTACATACCGGGGGATTCCAAAGGGGCCGAGGCCTTGAAAAAAGCTGAGAAAAGTTATTTGGCAGCACCTCTTCATGCAGAAATCATAGAGAGACGATGGGGAGGCAGTAAGAATATGACAGTTGATGATGTCAAGGCCAGGATAAACAATTTGTTGACTGAATATGTAGTAAGTGGTGACAAGAAAGAGGCTTTTCAATGCATCAAGGATTTGAAAGTTCCTTTTTTTCATCATGAAATCGTGAAACGAGCTCTTATAATGGCAATGGAGAAGAAACAAGCAGAAGGTCCCCTACTTGATTTGCTGAAAGAAGCAGCCGAAGAAGGTTTCATTAACACCAGTCAGATGTCAAAAGGATTTGGCCGGATCATAGACACTGTCGACGACTTATCACTTGACATACCAAATGCACGTGGAATATTTCGGCAGTTAATGTCCAAGGCAGCATCCGAGGGTTGGGTGTGTGTCTCGTCTTTGAAACCACTCTCAATGGAGCCAAAGAAAAGACCATTAGAAGATTCTGCTGCAAGATGTTTCAAGATAAAGGCTCAATCCATGATTCAAGAGTATTTCTTGTCTGGTGATATGTCAGAGGTAAATAGTTGTCTAGAACAAGAGAACAGCAGTTGTAGTGGTGAGCTGAATTCAATATTTGTTAAGAGATTGATAACTCTGGCAATGGACCGGAAGAATAGGGAGAAGGAAATGGCTTCAGTTTTGCTTTCATCTCTGTGTTTCCCAGCTGATGATGTTGTAAATGGTTTTGTAATGTTGATAGAATCAGCAGATGACACTGCTCTGGATAATCCAGTTGTGGTTGAAGATCTTGCTATGTTTCTGGCTAGAGCAGTGGTGGATGAAGTCCTGGCCCCACAACATCTGGAGGAAATTGGTTCACAGTTTTTGGGGCCAGATTCAATTGGCAACAAAGTGCTTCAAATGGCAAAGTCATTGCTAAAGGCGAGACTTTCTGGGGAGCGGATATTGAGGTGTTGGGGTGGTGGGGGAAGCAGCCGACCTGGATGGGCAGTTGAGGATGTGAAGGACAAAATTGGGAAGCTTCTGGAGGAGTATGAGTCAGGAGGAGACATTAGGGAGGCTTGCCGCTGCATTAAGGAGCTAGGAATGCCTTTTTTCCACCATGAGGTTGTTAAAAAATCTTTGGTGACAATCATGGAAAACAAAAATGAGAGGTTGTGGGGTCTGCTCAAGGAGTGTTTTGAATCTGGACTTATAACTATATATCAGATGGTAAAGGGTTTTGGAAGGCTAGCAGAATCACTTGATGATTTGGCTTTAGATGTCCCTAATGCTAAAAATCAGTTTACACACTATGTTGAAAGAGCAAAGACAGCAGGATGGTTGGATTCTTCATTTTGTGTTAAAAAATCAGAACAAGCAACTGAAAATGGTAACTGCTAATTATAATGGGTAACCTGTATCTTAATACTATCTGTACTTTGTTTACTTCTTGAATTCACACTTCAATCAAACACATATACAGACGTAAATATGACTAGTTCTACTTGTAAAAGTAGTCTTATCCCTTTAGATTGGAATGGTTACATAGATCATTTAATGGCTGGTCTAGAAAAATTTTGAAGTGCACAAATTACTTTTGTTTAGATATGGGGTGTTAATTTATCAAGTTCTTGTAAACTGGTTGATATTTGTGTTACTTCCTTGGCAGGTTCTTTGCTCTATGATTCCCGTGTGATCAACTATTTCGTAAACAACATAATATAACCAGATCAGATGAACTTCAAATGGTCATTCCCATTTTCCTTCACAGAAGACCCTAAATGATATGCCATTCACTTCAGAAAACCATCAGACAAGACAGTCAAATATTTAGACGAGATGCCACTTCTAAATCTTGTTTGTTATTATGGAGATGGAGTGAAGGAGGGATATTTTATGTTTTGTTTGGAAGAAGCATAAACATGAAAATTGTAATATTTATCCCTAACCAGGAGATCATTGTTGTACGTTTTTATGTCTATATATACTAACGCCAATCCTGCTTTCTGTTATGCATAATAATAATGTTAGGTATAATTTGTGGCTCAAAGTTTCTCTAAATTCAAGAATCTCTATAGGTAGCACTTCTCTCTGTCGTATGGTAAATTCTAAAGCATCAATTGGTCATCTACCATTTAGCACTATTCTTCTTTGGCTATTTAATAACAATTTCCTTTCTTAAACTCTCATCTCATTCTTTCCGTCGCTGATAAGCTACTTCAAATTTCAAGTTTAAAGTGTACATGGTACTCGAGATAAAACCATATTGGATTGCAGTATTTTCCAAGAACAGAAGACTTTTCATACAAAGGAGCTTAAAAACATATCTTGCAACAATTCTCAAGTTATAATTTTTCCATGATAAGAAACCTTTACTATGACGGGCCATGATTAAAATGACGTTAAACTTGCTTATAATTCCAAAGCAAGCTGCGGCCAAAATAATAATGCTCTGTAATCAAGCCAACTTTTCCACTCTAATCACACACGAGTGACGAAAACAAAAAGTAAAATACTGTACAGCCAGAAAGGACATAATCTCCAAAAAAAAAAAAGCGTCTATTAAACAAAATCATAAAATGTGTTATAATCAATTATTAATCCTGAACTATAGATGCTATAATTAATTGTAAAATATATGTTGCTTTAGACAAAACCAGAAAGGATACAGTGGAATTCAAAAAACCCTACGACAAAGTATCAGTGCCGCCCACCATTCACCAGCCATACTTCTTCAGAAAATCTCTAGTTCTCTTCCTCATGCGGGTGAAAGCAATAACAACAAGAGCCAAGATCCATGGAGGGAAGTTCCCACCAGAAAAGCTTATTTTCTTGATCCATTCTGGAGTATCCCTTGAAACCAGTGTTATCATAATGGTTATAACTGCCACCCCAAACAAGATCCTGGTTACTGGTTTAATTAAGGAGTCCTGCAAAACAAATTCCAATCAAGTAAAAGAGTTAACTTGAACTCTTATTTTCTATCAGGCACACATATCTCGCATATCTCAGTCATTTGAGAACATGATATTGGTGATGGAAACCAATGACAAGAGTTATGGGCATATTGATGACAATATTCACAAATGAGTAGCGCATAATGTCTACATATTGATACAGAAACAACAAAACCCAAATATGTATAAACTGTTAATATAAAAGCAGATAACATTCGTTTTCCTCTACTTCTATTAAGAATGCTATTTATGATACTAATGATGTAGAGTGACTCAGTGCTCGGTTTATGCAAGCAAATATAGATGCAGCTATAGTTACCAGTCAGCAGGCAAAATACACAAGAAATCTAGAAAAATAATGACACTTTGACCATCAAAACTATCACAAATCAATTAATTCTTGGACCACATGCTAGAATAGGCATATATCCCCAGTTAATTATATGCATTATTGTCCAGTCCACCTCAACTTTAGTTACTCAAACTAATTGCACTCTCTACGGGTATGACCCAGAAAATATACAGAAGTAGAACCTTTTAGAATTCTGTAACACCACTGGCACAAAGTTACAGTTCTTTTCCCTTTATAGGACTAGCAATTTAATTTCAACTATTAAATTCCCTTTCTTTTTCCCCTAGATTTTCTTCGCAGCCAAACATAATTAGAGATTTCTCTGAAACTTGTCTAATCTCTTCAGCAGTTCAGTTACACTTCCTATCTGCAAATCTAACAAAGAACAATCTAACCTATCCCAAATTTTTTTTTACCATTTCTTCTGGTTTTCTCAGCACCCAATAAATAAAACAAATTAAAAATAACCAACATTATTATTGATGATTGATTATGCAAAAACACACCTTGGGTTCTCCGTCAACGTATACAACCCCACCATCCTTGTAATTCAATAGAGACCTTCCATTTCTGGGGTTGAACCGGATCGGAACACCACGGCCAGATTGAGTGTTGAATGCATAAATGGATTTGAAGCCATATTTCTCGAGAATGTCTCGAACCTCCAACTGGTCCTGGTCCCATCCTCCCAATGTTGATTTGAAGACATCGATTGGTCCTTTTCCTTGGCGATAGAGGTGGATCTCAATCTCCGGAACTTTGGTCCTGACATGTCTCTGAGTCGCAGCATGGGAATTCGTGTCTGTGTCTACTTCCTCGATTTCACTGATTAACGGTTTTTTCTCCTCCTCCATGATTTTGGACTTTTCGGGCTGTTGATGCTGTGGAATGGTAAAGTGAGTGCTTCGGCGCTTTCTGGCTTCTTCAAAATGGAATTTTTATGGCTTTCGATGGTGAGGGTGAGTGATGATTACTCAGTTTGGTTAAAATGGGAAACAACTCATTGCCAAACAACTTTTTTGATACGATATACTTCTTTGATTAACGGATTTGTTTTAAAGGAGGAAATTTTAAGATGGTCGTATGGGCTTTTTTTTTTTTTTTTTTTTTTTAACAAAAAGAAAATCCCTCTTTTACCTTTTTTTTTTTTTTTTGGGGATTACAGAGAACTTGTTTAGTACATAAGAGTAAACAATAAAAAGGATATAAAATAATATAAGACAAGATATGTATGATATAAATTATACTACAAAATGCTGGATTTTTCCTTCAATTTGTGATGGTTAGATTTTATTCTATCAATTTTAAAAATTTAGAAATCAAATATTTAAACTGTATAAAATTTAAAATTATTATAGGTGAAAATTGATTTCGCTCAAGCAGGCCGAAAGCTCGGTAGAAATTAAGTCTAAAGAACATTCAACTCGTCAAGGACAGTGTGCGAGGTCTCGACTCGCGAGTTCGATAAATTGTCTCAGTTCACCAAGTTCTGCCTTGCACAAAGATCAAGCTCGACTCCCGACCTCAAGCTCGTACTCGCTGCTCGAAGAGTGGCAGCGACCTCCCACTAGGGATCTTGGCTTGTGAAGACTAAGCATTCCCCAAGGCTAAGAGCTCCGCGAGAAGGAGTCTCAGACAGGCTTGCGTCAAGTCTGCATTTCAATCGACCAAAGGGGCCCACCTTGTAGAAAGTAACCTGCAGAAGCCGGATTGTAGGAGATTATACTGTCTTGCACATTTAATACTTGATATAATAGAACTGTAGCTTATAATCATTACATGTAACCTTTCTTCCTCTATAAAAGGAGGAGAAAAACTCTTGTAAGAGAGAGGCGAAAAAGAGACTAACTAATACTCTGTAAAAATTTTCCAAAGATCAATAAAAAGCTTCTATGGACATAGGGTCTGGTGCCATTTGGATTTAGCTGAATCATGTTAAAACATTGTGTTCCATTGTTTTTCTTCCCCTCCACCTTCTTCTTCTTCTTCTCTTCCTCACACTTCATAAACCAGAAAACAGCTTGGGGGTTCAAGAACCACATCAGTTGACTGGAGTTTGACCCAGAACCAAATTCCACCGTTAACAGGAATCAACACCCATCATCCACTTAATAAATCATTTTATTAAATTATATAATTTTTTTTAATATTTTAAATAAAAATTATAACATTATTATATATTAATTTATCACATCATTTTTTCATATATAATTCTGTTGTATAACAAAAGTTGGCCTTGCAAGGACGAGTCCTCGAGCACGATAAAGACAGAGAGCAACAACGGTAAAGTAATTCTGAGCGCCAAGCCCTGCCTCGCTCGTCGCATTACAACGACGCTACAAGGAGGATCGGGTGTATTCGGTGAAATAGCCTCCTCCGCGAGGGACGGTCCAGCGAAGAAGTCGTGAGGCTAAACCGTTGAGTGACCAATCACTCCGCTCAAAGCTCGCTTTCTCGCTACAACGACTAGCAGAACCCGCGACGCCTCTAAACCAGAATTTCCCTATCCGAGACATCAAGAAGCAAACACAAGTCCACCGCCAGCCTAGGGGGACCATTCAGCAGCCTACTTTCTGCAATAGCCGGATTGTAGCCCCCCTTTACTGTCTTTTCTAATTTATTATTTGATGTAACTCAACTGTAGCTAATAATTAATGCATGTAACCTCCTCTTTCCTCTATAAATAGGATTACATTGTTAGAAAGGGGGAACGATCTTGTAAGGAGAAACTCTGTAAATCATTTTGCATTAATAAAACTTTCGCCATGGACGTAGGGTCCGGTACCGCCCGAATTTGACTGAACCACGTTAAGCCTGGTGTCTCCTCCTCCGCTCTTCCCTTCACCTTTGTCTTACTTTGTTGTTCCATTATATCTGAACTGGACATAGGCTAGAGATCCTGGAGAATCCCTTCGTTGGCCGGAGTTTGAAGCATAACCAAAATCCGACGTCAACATTTTGGCACCGTCTGTGGAGATCTCATCTATTCTGATTCATTCCTGCTGCAATGACCAAGGGAAGAGTCACCAGAGCCTCGAATACACGCCCCCATTCTTCGGATGGCCACATGTCGACAGTTTCTTCTTCCTTGCCTTTAAGTATTTACAAGTCCGTAGCTCTTGTGCGGCCAATCTCCTAGAACTTCACGAAGGATTTCTCTGTCAACTATGACCTTTGGTCTAGTTGAGGCCCCCCGGAGCTCGTTCTGAAGAAGAATTGATGAACGTTTAATCAGTTGAGCTGCGAGCTCGCTGAGACGTGGAGACGTTTAAAATAAACTCACTTAACCAGTTGAGTTGCGGGCTCGCTGAGATGTGGAGACGTTCAAAATAAACTCACTTAACCAGTTGAGCTGCAGGCTCGCTGAGAAGTGGAGATGTTCAAAATAAACTCATTTATCTAGCACAGCTTTGGGCTCGCTGAGACGTGGAGACGTTCAAAATAAACTCGCTTAACCAGTTGAGTTGCGGGCTCGCTGAGACGTGGAGACGTTCAAAATAAACTCATTTATCCAGCACAGCTTTAAGCTCGCTGAGACATGGAGAAATTCAAAATAAACTCACTTAACCAGTTGAGCTGCGGGCTCACTGAGGCGTGGAGACGCTCAAAACATACTCATTCAATCAGCGCGGCTTCGTGCCCAGTGAGATGTGGAGGCACTAAAAAGCACTCGATGCTAGCATAACTCTCGCTGAAGTGTAAAGAATTGACGAATCAATTATTCACTCAGAGCAACAGGATCTCGTAGCTCCCATACAACCTCTCTCTCGCATTCACAACAAATTAAGCAGTCATAAAAGTAAGACACAGCCAATTGGCAAAAAGAGAAGCTTCATTAATTATCAGAAGTTTACATACAGTGATGCGTGGAGCATCTGGTTACAAGTATTTGAAAGAAGGAAAGACTCATGTAGCAGAAGGCCTCGTCCAAACAAGGCAAAGAAAGAAGTACAGAAATAATGGCAAAAAGCTCTGCGACCCGGCACGACCATTCCGGCTAGAACAGAAGGATAGATACCAAGCTCGCACCTGCAGGAAGGATGTCAACTCCCAGTTCCTCCTACTTATTCCCTCGGTACGTTCCCCTGAGCCAAGCCAAGAGCAAATCAAAAAGTCGTAGTCGCCTGGCTAGGGTGCTACTCCACATGCAACGGCCGGAGGAGGTGGCCAGAAGACACCGTGAGAATCCCGTAGGAACCCGCCAGGTAGATCCTACGTTGGAGCCACGTGCAACGGGCTATCCACGTCTCCCACCACCCTACAACAGGCCATCCACATCTCACCAAGCTTTATCGGAAGCTAAGATACCAAAGCGTAAGGGGCTCTTCAGTCTCCTGCATTGAGTTTTTCTGGGATGAAAGAAAGAATACCCCAAGTTATAAATAGACCCGCTCAGCCCCTTAAAGAATCCAGAAAGAATCTAATCTGATCTTCATCCAATGGCCTGAAACGAGTGGTAATGCCACACCAACGGCCAAAAATGGCAAACAAGAGAAAGTATGGCCTAAAACAGAATGAAAAGACATCTGACATAACACTTTGGTCAAAGAAGGACACTGACTCAAGATATGAATCAAGCCTTGGAAACATGCAACTCCCGGTCCGCAAAGCAAACCAAGATTTGGGGGGGCTTATGTTGTATAACAAAAGTTGGCCTCGCAAGGATGAGTCCTCGAGCACGATGAAGACAGAGATCGACAATGGCAAAGTAATTCCAAGCGCCAAGCCCTATCTCGCTCGTGACATTACAATGACGCTGTAAGGAGGATCGGGTGTATTTCACGAAATAGCCTTCTCCGCGAGGGACGGTCCAGCGAAGAAATTGTGAGGCCAAACCGTCGAGTGACCAATCATTCCACTCAAAGCTCACCTTCTCGCTACAACAACTAGCAGAACCTGCGACGCCTCTAAACTAGAATTTCTCTATCCGGGACATCAGGAAGCAAACACAAGTCCACCGCCAGCCTAGGGGGACCATTCAGCAGCCTACTTTCTGTAATAGCCGGATTGTAGCCCCCCTTTACTGTCTTCTCATTTATTATTTGATGTAACTCAACTGTAGCTAATAATTAATGCATGTAACCTCCTCCTTCCTCTATAAATAGGATTACATTGTTAGAAAGGGGGGAACGATCTTGTAAGGAGAAACTCTGCAAATCACTTTGCATTAATAAAACTTTCGCCTTGGACATAGGGTCTAGTACCGCCCGGATTTGGTCGAACCACATTAAGCCTGGTGTCTCCTCCTCTGCTCTTCCCTTCACCTTTGTCTTACTTTACTATTCCACTATATCTGAATCGGACATAGGCTAGAGATCCCAGAGAATCCCCTCGTTGGCTGGAGTTTAGAGCATAACCAAAATCCGACATCAACAAATTCTATGTTATATAATTAATAGAAATTAAATTAGATATATAGAATTTTAATTAAATAATTGAAAATGAATTAAAAAATTATGTATAAAAAAGGACATGATAAATCAACATATAATAACATTATGGCTTTATCTTAAAAATTATGAAAAACACATAATTTAATAAAATGATTAATTAAATAAATGATATGTGTTAATTCCAAGTTTTGTATAATTTAAGAGTTTAATTTCCAAGTTTTTAAAATTGATGGGGACAAAATCCAGCAATCCCAAAGTTAAGAGAGGTATTTTACATTTTTTTCCCTACAATGTTTAATGCATCATTGTATAACATATAATTGTATGTGAAACTCTCTTTTTGAGATCGGTAAACTAGCGAGCAAGATAGCAAGTGGTTGTTAGATGACTTACACACACCGTAAAGTCAGTCACATACAATGGAAATGGTCCAACGAGCACACTCTGACAGTCAAGTTAGTAATCTCATAGAGTTTCAGTAAGTATAGTGAAGATTGGGTCTAAATGAGGGATAACTGTTGGTATTTATAGGTGTAGAACGTGCCAATTATCGTGCTCTTCGGCAAATAATATGAGACCACATGTCTTTGGCATATTGATGGCACAAGCAGGATTCTCGCTAGACAGTTGTTGTAGTCACACTATTTGTGCATGCTTAAGTCATGCTTTTGTGTTAGTTAGGTGATTGGCCTATTAAGTCCCTATTTACTAATTGCTTTTTTCAAGTCGATCAACTGGTCATCATAGGTCAACCAATTTTGGGATTGATTGTTCTTGCTGCAACTATTTTTTCAACTAGTCTTGGCTAATCGTCTGTGGTTACTTGTCTTGCAATTAAGGCTATTTTGAGCTATGTCAGTATGATATTATATATTTCTCATTACATATTATATGTAATATTAAAAAAATAATTTAAATAAAATTATCCTTATAGGTTGGTGATGGCAGTGGAAGGAAATGTGCTTCCATGTGAGTGACTACGGTGAGCAGTGATAATGATAGAGGGAAAGTGACATGGGTAAAGTGGTAATGTATGATGGTGGTGTGTGTGGTAAACAGTAATAGTAGAGATATAGGAGGTGGATGTTGGTGTTGGTAAGTGTGATTATAGTGGTGAAAGGGGTGGTATGATTTGTGATAGTGGTAACAGAAATGAGTTAATGGTTAACAATGGTGACCATGGGGAGTGTTTGTTGCAAATGGGATTGTGTATGATCGACAACAACAGTGGAGGCTACTATTGTATTGATCATGGTGGCAATGGTAGCAGTGATGAATAGTGATGGAATGGGTAAAGTAAATTTTTTTTTCTTATTTTTATTGTTCTTTAATATAAAATTTTCTTATCAAATTTTATCCTTCACCCTAAGGGCTTGTTTGGAGCATTATATAAGGCCTAGTAGTATAAGATAATCTATACAATTAAATCTTATTATATGTTTGGCATGTAAATTGTATAATATATAACCTTATACGATCTTCCTCTCTTATACATAAAATGGTGTATATACATTGCATATGGTTTTATTATATAGTTTACACACCAAATATATGATAAGACTTGATTGTATAGCCTATCTTATACTATCAAGCCTTATATGGAATACTAAATGAACTCTGAGGCCTCGTTTGATACACTACATGCAATAAAGGCCGATAGTATAAGGTTTAATTTAGTGTATTGTATAGAATAAGTGTTGATAATATGAATGTCATAGGATAGTATAGTACAAGATATGCGTAGTATAAGCTTTGATACTATACAATGTTTGATATGTCATTGTATAACATATATAATTGTATGTTACATATTTCTTATTTCACAATGGAAAATAATATAAACAATATCAAAATTTTTATTTAAATAAAACTATCTTTATATAATAGTAATGGTATTGGTAATAGAAGGAAAAATGTTGATAGCGAATGATAATGGTAGATCATGATAGAGTTAGAGAGGAAGTGGTGGTAGGTAAGGTAGTACTTGTGGATGAAAGATGGTGGTGGTGTATGATAATAGTAGTGATATTTGGTAGATTAAGTGGTGGTGATACAGTGGCAGCAATGATTCTTAATAGTGGTGGTGAAAGTAGTTGTTAATAGTGGGATTGCAAGGGTTAGAAGCACAGTGGGCGCCTGTTGCCATTGGCACCACATTGGTGCCACCCATCACCATATCAATGGTTGTTGATGGTAATGAGTAGGAAAAAATTGATGAAGTAAAAATATTTTTTTCTTATTTTTCTTATTTTTTAATATAAATTTTATTTATTGGGTCTTATCCTTTATCTTAAAGAGTGTATAGCATTATACTGTTAGTATAAAGATATCCTAGAGACCATTATTGTAATGGCATTAATACTATATATCTTAGCATATTTAATAAAACATAATTTTTCAATCTTTCTATCAATTTAGTTTTAATATATATATTTATGTGTGTATACTATATTGGATAAAATCATTAAAATATAATCGTGTACAAATAAATTACAATGGAGATTTTAATTATAAGATAATTTATAAATATAATTATAATCTCTAAATATCTCTGGTTATAAAATAATTGAGAAAACAAATCAATTATTCATAAATAAACCAATATATATTATGTCACATTCTTTGGAAGAATGTATTGATCTCATACACTATTTGATATGGAGATATTTGGACAAAATATGGGTATCTAGTATGGAAAATATAACTGAATTGACCTACCATGAGAAACCATATGCATTATTATCATGTGTCGATGGAGTTCTCATATGAAAGGTAGTGTAAGTGATCCTTAGACTTGAGATCAATATAATATCTTAGTATAGAGTTATGTACTTTAATTTTATTTTACGCTTGCACTCTTAAAGAGTATATATGAATAATTTTGGGTATACCACAAAATACATGAAAATAGTGATTGATCAAGATGTAATTCATCCTCCGTGGTAACAAAGGAAATATATTCTAAAGATGTTTTTACATTTGTGTTATGATCTAAATCTTAAGCCTATGTATTGATTGATACATAAAAAGGGTTTTATGTATACTCAATGATACATAAAAGGAGTTTTATGTATGAATGATTGTGAGATAGCATATGGTCAAACATTCACCTTAGATTGGACATTTATAAAATTGACACTTGAACCATATCTTAAGTTCAAATTGAATATCAGAAGATGAAGAGATTTAATTACACAATAATATCTTGACATGAAAGGTTTTGATGTCCACAAATCTTTTCCTTGCATTTGGGTGGTTATGATGCTTTGCTAGAAGCCAATCTTGATTTATCAATTTGTTTGACCAATTTGGAGAAGTTGTGTTTGAATTAAAGCCACTAAAGATGTTGGTGTTTTATAAAAAGTCAACCTCCTTTCTCTAAAAAAAAAACCCTATTGACCACTAAAGACCTTGATTTCTTATTGAAAATCAATTTCTACCACTAAAAAACCCACTAATAACTACATTTTTATAGAAACCTATTACTAGCTACATTTTTGTAGAAACATACTATTATTTACATTTTTTGCAGAAACAATCGTCGAACCAAAATTTCCAATCACTCAACACAATCACAATTTCAATAACTTCAAATATTTTATTAAATTAACAAAAAATTCAAGACATTACAAAGCTAATTAAAATAAAAATATGTGAAATTAACAATAAATCTATACATTATTCTACTAAATTGAGTTGGAGAAATCCCAACCATTGATCTCAAATTGTTGTCAATTTCTTTTTAAGTGAAAGGGCTTTGATTTCCTTCAAAGTATCGCAAGTTTACACAAAACTAACATTTTAAAATTAAATAGTTTGCTAAATATACAATAAACACATAATTAAGTATAAGTGTCTAAACTAAAAATTAAATAGTTGCCTACATATACAATAAATACATAATCAAGTATAACTATAGTTGCCTACATATACAATTAAATACATAATCAAGTATAAACATCTAAACTAAAAATTATATAGCTAGTTGCCTACCTGTACAATAAACACATTATATATTAGGCATAAGCATGTAAACTAAGAATTATATAGTTGCCTACATATGCAATATACACATAATCAATTACCTTCAATTTTTCCTAATTTTTTCTTTAGGAGGATCTTCAACCCATATCCCTTCATCATGATCATCTCACATTTAAAATTCCTTCAAATTGCCTTTATCATTCATCAGAGGTAGTCCTAAAGAGAAAGAAGGGGTATTTATCCCTATCACTAATAATTTGTCTCTTCCCTTGAAGAACTACGAACCACTTTTTATCAGTCAGTTTTATGATATAAAAACTTGTTTTGCTTGGATGTCAATATGGACTATTCCCCCTTATAACTTTCTCTATTAAGATCCACTAACATGAACCCTAACTTATAGACTCAGATATCATTGTTATTCTCAACCCATTTACATCAAAATATAGGTACCATAAATTTGAAGTAGTCAAGCTGCCATATGTCTTCAATGACCTCATAATATAATGTTGACGTTGGAATTTGGTTCACATGGAGAGTCCAAACTCCAGCCAATGGGGATGAATTCTTTGGACCCAAGGCTGTCTTCTGAAGTGCGAGTGTGGAGGGAGAGGAAGAAGGATGGAACTGGACAGTGTTTTTAATATAGTTCAGCTAAATTTGAATAGTACCAGATCCTACGTCCACAACAGAGTTTTTATTATGTTGAAAAGTATTTACAAAGTGTTTGCTTACTGTTATCTTTTTTCGGCCCCCTCTTCTAACAATGAGTTCCTATTTATAGAGGAAGAAGGGATTACATGTAATGATTACAAGTTATAGTTCTGTTACAATAAGAAATAAATGTTAAAGATAGAGGGGATCCTGTAATTTGGTTGTTGCAGACTGCTTTCTGTGGGGTGGGCCCCTTTTGTCGACTGCAAACTAGCATAAGTCTGTCTAACACTAGGTCTTATCAAGGTCTTTATTGGACAAAGCGTTTGGCTCCTTGAACAGAGATTCTCGGCTCAGGGGGTCACTATTAGAGCTCGCTCAGCGAGCTTAAGACTACTGTGAGCTCGAACAGTATGGTCGTTCGATGAGCTTCCCATGTTTTGCTATTTCACCTTTTAGCAATGTGGGAGGTGATGTCCGCTGGACGTCTTCAGCAAGCTAGACAATCTTGATGTTTGCTAGGCCCTTGTTGGCTCATTCCTTGAAGTCGAATTTTACTCATAACATAAGCACCCCAACTCTTAGTTTGCTTCACAGACTGGGAGTTATGATGTTTCTAAGGCTTTATCTATTTTCTTGGTGAAAGTCTTCACCTATCTAAACTATCATTTCAGGTTTCATTTCTATCTTTTCACTCTGCTTTAGACCATGCTTTTTTCCTATTCGCAGATTTTGGCCATTGGTGTGGCACTTTTGCTTGCTTTGGGCTGTTTGATTAAGATTAGCCAGATACCTTTTGGATTTTTTGATAGACCGAGCTGGTCTATTTATACCCTGAGGGTCTCCTTTCCTCTTTGCAGAAGAGTTTAATGGAGGAGTCTGTTGAGCCCCTTGCATTTTTGACAACTTGGCTTCCAATAAAGCCTTTTGAGGCATGGATGGTCTATTGCAGAATGTTTGGAGGCATGGATGGCTTGTCGCACGTAACCTCCCTATAGGATTCATCTTGTAGGCTCCTGGGGAGTCTTATGTAGATCTTGGATTATCTCCCTCGGGTCCTTCCATAGAATCCAGCCCTACCAGCCGGGCTCTTGGTGCCTTTTTGAATTATATGAGGTCTGGTCTAAGAGGAATTGTTAACTGGGGATAGGAAGACTACAGGAGTGGAGTTGTTAGTCTTCCTGCTAGCAAGAGTTCATCTCCCTGATAGCCAACTCTCTGCTTTCTTGTCGAAATGGTAGTATTAGGCTTGTTGCCTCTTGGCTTTGTACTTTGAATCTCCAGATGTAATTTTACCTTGTTGGATGAGGCCTTTCTAATGTGTGAGCTTTCCTGCTTAGCTCTTGAATATTGTAAGGGATGCTCATGCATCACCATATGTAAATCTTAATAGATTAATGAAATGTCTTTCTGACCAATCAGCCATGTCTTTAACTCTTTGATTTTTCATGACTCGATCACCTTTGGTAAGTAAAAATTAGGTCACATGAGAGCTACGCCTGAGGGGAGGTTGCATGTGAGCTGTGATCTTCTAACCGCATGCTAGCTATGGATACTCAGTTGCATGAAAGCTGCAACAAATTTATTCTAGCCCTTGGTGTTGTGATGGGCTCGTTAGCTTGTTATTGGGTTCGAGTGTGCTGTTGAGGTAGGCTCTTAGGCTATCTTACCCATGATTTTGTATTCGTTGCAAGGTAGGCTCTTAGGCTGTCTCAGCCCCAGATGAGTTTTCATTTTCATTATCACAAGGTAGGCTCTTAGGTGGTCTCACCCTCAATTTTGTTTTCATTGTCGCAAGGTAGGCTCTTAGACCATCTTACCCTCGAACAAGTTTTCATTTTTGTTATCACAAGGTAGGCTCTTATGCCGTCTCACCCTTGGATGAGTTTTCATTTTTGTTATCATGAGGTAGGCTCTTAGGTCATCTCACCCTCAATTTTGTTTTCATTGTCGCGAGGTAGGCTCTTAGGCCGTCTCACCCTCGGATGATTTTTTGTTAACTCGTTGCTAGCTGGGTTGCATTTCTGAGTTTTGGCCAATCGGCTATGGATTCGATAGGTTCAACGTAAAGTGGTGCTTTTTCAAACAGTGTTCCACTTTAAACAATTCATACAGAGGTTTCAAAATCATAGTCAATCTTACGAAAAATGTTACAAGACTAGAATATGGTTCTAATGGAAGTCTCTGGCTCTTGGCCAGTGACTTGCTGGGTTTGCTGCTTTGGTAGCCTTACCACATAATCCTGTAACCAGCCTTTTCTGATGAGGTTTTCTATAGCATCTTTTAGTGCCCAACATTCTGAGGTGGTATGTCTAACCTTATTGTGAAAAACATAGAATCTGCTTGGATCTCTGGACTTGATGGAGGCTCTCATTGGCCTGGGCCTCCTAAAGCCTTCATTATGCCTTTTAACCACAAAAATCCTATCCTACGTGTCTGATAGGATGCTGTAACTTTCGAAGCAACCTCCAGGTCACTGAGGCTTTGCCTTTTTCACGAGCTGAGAAGTGGGGTCATGATTGTGACTCTCGTCACCCCTCTTTTTGCGCATAGTGGGGTCACTGGTGTCCGCTTTTTGCTTAGGCTCTTCAGCCTCAAAAGTTTCTTCCCATCTTATCTGCTTAGCAGCTCGCTCATAAAATTCGGAGAGGTCTTAGGCTAAGGATTTATAGAGGCTTTTGTATAACTTTCTGTCTTTGCAGAGTCCCGCTGAAATCACTATTAAGATGCTTTCCTCTGATGGATTTTCCATGGAGTTGGCTTCATACCTAAATCTGGTTATAGAATCTTTTAGTGATTCACTCTTATGCTAAAAGATCATTGCGAGGTGGCAAGGAGGCTCAAGCTGCCTTTTCAATGCTTAGTATTGATTAACAAATTTCTTTTGGCATTCTTCCTAACTATTGATGCTACGAACCGGGAGGTTTCTGAACCATGCCTAAGGTATTCCTCCTAATATGGCCAGGAAGACATAGCATTTCACCAGAGGGTCAGTTGTTTGAAGGTCCATTTGGATATTAAATGCATCCAAATGGTCGCTTGGGTCACTATTCCCATCATACAGTAGGATCACATGTACTTTGAGTTTCTGCGGGAGGGGTTGCATTTCGATCTCTATACAAAAATGGTGAACTTTCCTCGTACTGAGGTTGATTACTTTGAGGTCGTCGGTGCTCTTCTAACTGCTTTAGCCTTTGGAGGACTTCCTCCATTATTTGATCTCGTGTTTCGGGTTGAGGGGTGGAGCTCTCCGCTCGTTGTGAGCTACCCAGTCACTGACTGACGCGATCTTCGTGAGTTTCCTTCCAAGCTTCTTTACGGAGCTACTAGAGTTGTGCCATGATTTCTTCTTGCCTTTGTGCACCTTGGGCTTGTGCTTGTGCTAGTACTTTCATAGTTTCCACCAACTCTTTCACAAGTGTTTGCTGAGGTTGAGGAGACGCTTGTGCCTCTCCTATTCTAGGGGAGTCATTTTGCTGGTAATAAGCTTCAGCAATAGGAATGTCTACCGACTATGCAACTGGAGTGTTTGAACTCCTTGTGGTCCTTCTTCTTGCCATTGCAAAGTTACTAGAAACACTTTAGAGAGCAGATGGATCCCCACAAATGGTGCCAAAATGTTAACATTAGAATTTGGTTCACACGGAGAGTCCAAACTCCATCCAACAGGGATAAATTCTTTAGACCCAAGGCTGTCTTTTGAAGCGCGAGTGTGGAGGGAGAGGAAGATGTTGGTTTTTCTCAGTGTTCAATTGATAAAAATAAATTTTTTTCTAAAACCCTAACCAAGCAATACGCTGGATCCCGTTGGTACAGAATGTCACAACAATACAAATACAAGGTAAAGTAGCTCAACCAACCTTTGGCCAAGCTTTGTAGTGGAAGAAGGCTTGATCTTTACCGTAGAACCAATCCACTTGTTCCGACCTCTACCAGTAGCTCACACCGGAAAACTCTTGGGTCTGGCATCAACTCTTGAGTTTTGACTCCAATCTTTGTGCTAGCAAGAGAAGAATCAAAGATTCTGGCTTCTAAAGCCGAGATTGGACCAAATCTACAAACCCTAGCAGAATTCGGGTTTTCCTTTTTCCCCTTTGCCTCTCATCTGCATTCAAAACGTAGTGGCTGCCAGAAAAAGAATAAGCTAAATGACATGTCATTTGGCCAATAATCAGAAGCCAAAATGACATCTCATTTTGCTTCACTGGCCAGCAATCATAAGCCAAACGACGTGTCATTTTGCTTCAATGAAAAACCATTTTTTGGTCCCTTCAATTTTGACAAATTGTAATTTGGCCCCCATAATTTCAATAAATTACAGTTTAGTCCATGCAATTTTAGCAAATTACAGTTTGGTCCCTAGATATCTAATATATCCAAATTATGGCCATAACTCATTTTTCGCTATGCGTGTGACTCGGTAGGCCTCCGAAATATTAACAAAAGTCCAAAATACCCTTCAAACCATTTGAAGGCATATAAAATTAATCTAATTAATTTCTCCAAATTAATCACTTATGGACTTTAAGCTATAAGTGGACTCTAGCAAGCCAATATAGCTACCCAAATTTCGGTAAGAGTCATCAATGGTGACAAGCCTGTCTGTGAATGATCTCAATACATGATTGAATCCTTTCATTACCATATCCAGATTAGTCAAAGGTATGGATAAACATTAACCTTTATAACTAATCATGGTTTCTCAACCTCATGAATTATTTGACTTAAATGAATTTGAGCACTCAAATCCAATTTGAGTCTCGATTCAACCTTGCACAAGGATTTAATTAGCTAAACCAATTCACTGAGTGGCCTCAGATATCACTCTAAAGAGTGGTAATGAATCCTTTCTTAATTAGGCAATATCTAACTGCATTTTCAGAAATACCCAACTCAAGCCTTTATCGTTCCTCATGAATAGAGTCACTTTTGACTTGGTCAAAGTATAACTTTCCATGCAAAAGACATCCCTTAATCTCAAGTCAAAAGATTAGTTATGTGATCATCACTGGAGAATAACTATTGATGTAGCTCCATATAGTATCTCCAATTGGGTCTGACAAGATCACGATTGTCAACTATGTTTCTCCAAACTAACTAAGTCATGTTTATGTGTGTGTTTAGATGCAACTCTCTTACATCTCAGCTTGTAAGGTCAGCTACTCATCAAATGAGAAATCACCACATCATCTAGTCTCCACGGATCTAATAATGCCTAATTATTAGATCTTGACTAGTGTCATTTTAGTGTAGAAGTTATAATCATTAATAATCATCCTCACAATCCTATAACCCTTTATAGGATTGATTAAATAAACTTCTCACCATGGACATCATCTTAATAT
>JANHAO010004848.1:0-23507 GCA_026873985.1 Saraca asoca | reverse complement strand
CTTAAAATCTTTGACTCCTCAACTATCAAAGAATTTTATTAATTTATCAATTAAATTTTATTTAATTAATTTTTTATTGATTTATTAATTAAATTAATTAAATTAATTTAAATTATTTACGTGTAACTAATTTACTAATATGATAATATAATAATTAATTTTTCATTTTCTAAGATTACAGAATTATAAAATTCTCTAATAATAATTAATTTCTTCCATTTTACTAAGACAATGAGAATAGTTAAAATAAATTCAACATGTTTACATTCTGCTATACGAAAAGATGTATATTAGATATCGGTTTCTAGTTAGGAATTCACCTATACATGATATTACATATTGGTTTAAATATAAATAAATAATATTTAAAGTCTGATCACACTATAAAAGTCAAATGCGTCCCTTCTCTTTGATCAACATACTGTAACTTACTTTTTGGAAGAATGGTTTAAAAGTGAAGTGCAAAAATTCTATTTCACAAGTTCAACAACTTAAACATGTTTAAGACATGTGTTTAAGTTGTAGAATGGAATTCCTATGCTCTACTTTTTAAACTCCTCTTCCCAAATAAGCAAGATACTAGCATAAGCAAAAATTACACACACTATTATTTAATATCATTATGTTCAAACTTTCTTTAAAGTTTATAGTTTATTTCTTTTCTTCTTTCACTCTCTTTTTTTATCAATTTCAGTATAAATAATTAACTTATTTTTTCTTTTTCCCTTTATATAAGACATATGCATTGATCCTTTAAAATAAGAGGCTTCAAGCAATCCCAAAAGTTTCAATAATTTAATAGTAATTTGTTGTAAGCAATCCAGAATCTTGATTCAATAATAACGTTTTTGTCCTAATTTTCTTTTTAATGTTTATGTAAAAATGTAATTTGAAGTACATTTGTGTAATTTAATAAAAAAAATAGAAACAACCTTAATTTTTTAACACAATCTATAGAAATTTTTGTAAAATTAAATATTATGTAATGTACAAAATAATTTAGTTATTAAAATATTATTAAATGGATAAAATAATTCAAGTGTTTAAATATGATTTAATTGATAAAATTTTTTGAAAAATAGTTAACCTTAAATAAATTATATGTAAAAATGTAATAATATTATTATCTAAAAAGTGAAATGGATAAAATTAATCCAAAAAATAGTTAACCGTAAATAAATTATATGTAAAAATGTAATAATAAACTATTTAAGGGAAAGACGTTGGTTGATATTTGGCTTGTCTTAGTTCTTTTCATTAACCGGTGAGTGTTGTTTGTTTTCCAAGATCGTTTCTTTTATATACTGTGGTGTGATCATGAATTAACATTTAGAAAACTTGTTTCGAGAAATTGATCTCAAATGTTCAACTACTAGAATAATATAGGTGTGATGTATAGTTTTGTTGTAAAATATAAATATCATCTATTTATGAATTTATATAAATTATGTTAAAGATTTATTGAAATTAACTTGTAATGCATGTTTTTAATGATTATAAAATAATTTGAAAGTATATTAATTATTATAAATGTAAATACAAATAATAATAATATTATTATTATTATTTTATTTACTATCTGAAATACTTAAAATTTGGTATAATTATCTTGCTAATATTACAATAATTGTGTCACTCATCCTCCCTTAAATTTCATTATACAGTGAGTATCTTCTACTCACTAACAGAGGAAATTTAAGAATAATTTTTAATTTTCTTTTGATTTATTTTCTTTTCTATTCCAAATCAAATGGTGGATAAAGCTTCTGAGCTTTTTTAATCTTATTCTAATTTAAAATATTTTCTCTTTTATCTATATTAAATAATTTTTATACAAGTAAATAATTATATTTATATAAAAAATATTTAACAACATATAATTAATAATATCTAATTTTATTTTGGTAGGTAATCTTTATTTAAAAATTCTCACACTTTAAATTTTTATATTATCTTTAAATATCAAATACTAAATTTAATATTTTAGAGATTTCTTTATTTTTTAAAATTTTTATAATTTTTTAATACTTATCATAATTTCAATTTAAAATATATATTTTCTTAAAAATAATATATTAATTATGACAATACATGAATTCTTACTAATTAAATAATTAAATTTTCTTGCATGAATTAGTTAATTTAAATTTTTAAACAAAATAATTTATAACTAAATTCACCCAAATATTAATATATTAAGAAAATATTTTCAAGAAGCTAAAAAAAATCCAAATGATAAATTTAGTTAAATTAAAATACTAATGCAACAATTGTATAAAATTAAAATAAATATAGTATTTTTTTCACAATTAATATGAATATAATTGAATCAATTATATAGGTATCTAATTAGGTAAAAATATGATGATGGTTTGCCTATTAAATACATTATAATCTTCCTAATAATATAATAGTCATGTCACTCATTCTCACCCAAATCTCATTATACAACAAGTATCTTCCTCTCACTACTTAATTTATTTATTTCTTTTTTTTTCTTTTTTGTTTCAATTCAAAGTGTGGATAAAACTTGAGTTTTTTTAATCTTCTTTTAATTCAAGATATCTTCTACTTTATAAATATTAAATAATTTATATACAAGTAAATAATTATATTTATATAAAAATAAAATATTTATCAATACATGACTAGTAATATCTAATTTTGATTTAATAGATAATATCTATCTTAAAATTTTTACTCTTTAATTATTCACATTATCTTTAAATGTCAAATACTAAGTTTGATATTTATCGTTTCCTCTTTTTTTAAATTTTTATCATTTTTGAGTATTCATCACAATTTTAATTTAAAATATTTTTGAAACTTCATAATAAAAATTATTTCTGAAATGCATATTCTCTTGAAGATAATATATTAGTTATGATAATGCATGAACTATTATTAATTAAATAATTAAAATTATTGGCATAAAGTAGCCAATTTAAATTTTTAAATAAAAATAATTTATAAATAAATTCAGTTGAGTATTAATATATTGAGAAAATATTTTCAAGAAGATGGAAAAATTCAAATGATAAATTTAGTTAATTTAAAATATTAATAACTTTAATAAATTAAAATATATATATATAGTTTTTCCTCACAATTAACATAGTTATAATTGTATCAGTTATATAATTATAATTATTCAATAAATAAAAATATGATGATAGTTTTGTTATGTTTAAATGCATTATAATTTATAATTTAAAGTCACATTACAAATTGTTATCAAATAAAGTTAATCAAACATGTTCATTGCATAAACTTTTATATATATATATATATATATATATATGCTGCATTCTCATTAAAATATTTTCTATCAAAAATCATCTTCTAATTAAATGTTATTGTTAACACTATATTTTATATTATATATAAAGAAAATAAGTTGAAGTACAAAAATTGAATTTATCTATTTTGAAAAAAAATTGTATATTAGAAAAAATTTGTGTCTAATCGATTTTCAATTTAAATTTATTTATAATCTTTCACAAACATTTGAATATAAAATACTCTTAAAATATATTAACATTTTTATTTCTAAAATCACATTATTTTAATAATTAATAATTGATTTCAATTATCTGCAAAAAAAATAAATTTAAAATTTGAGATTTTATCATTATCATAACAATCTCCACCCAAGATTCAAATTCAAGTATAGATTGTATTATTATATGACTTATCTCTCCTATACTATGTGACTTCTATTTACAAAGAAGAATAACACTTGTCCCAACTAATACTCCTTTTGTTTTTCTCCTCCTATGAATAATCTCTACAGTGTTATCATGTAATAATACTAGATCTATAGGTATTTATATATATTTCATTTTCTTCTTATTTGCCTCCCCTTTTCATCCCTCGATGATGCTTTTTATTTTTCTCTTTTAATAATTTATCATAACTTTGATCATGATTTAAATATATAATCTCTTATCATTCCATTACATAAGTTACATGTGATTAATTTAAATTCTTTTAGTGCATTTAATCTATCTCTTTCATACACCCTAATATAATTAAATTTGAGAGCACATGCGAAGGACATGTAATGTGTGACAAGCATTAGTCGATTAACATATGAACAACTTATTTTTATCATAAACAAATAACATAAAATATAACAAGTTTTGATTCTTTAAAATTAACAATTCAATTTATATGTTTGAAAATAATGTGGATATAGTTGAACATATCAAATTCTTTTGGTGCGTGGTAAGCAAGCAGATTGAATATTCTAATTTTTATCCAATAAATATATTCCATCTTTTAAATTAATTTAATAACTTTGTACTCAAATAAATAACCAGTAAATACTAATATATTTCAATTATGAAAATTATTCCTTAATTTTTAGATCATTAAAAATATTCAAAACAAACCTTGACGTAATTATAAATGTTTTATGTTAAATGATATACTTTTATTTAATAACTAACTTCATTTAGCATAAAATTCAAATTTATACTTAAAATTTGTAATTCAATCAAGACCAATGTGTACATTGTTTAATATTACAAAATTTAATATCTTAATGTTTAGGTTACCATTGATTTATTATATACAATTGAAAGAAAAGATACAATATCATTTACTTATTTTTATGCATTATAAATTATAAAAAAAATGTCAAAGATGTATTAAAAACTTTGTATATTTTCTTCGTTTTATTGGAAATATTGTTGTGAAATAAATGAATTTAACGCAATTTTAGTCAAATTAATTGTACTGAATATATAAATAAGAATGAGAAATATGCCTTAGAACTAATATCTAATTTTAATATCAATTTGTGTTCCAAGATAGTTGAGTATCCAATCATTTTTTAGGTTACAAAAAATTGTTTAAAGAATAAATTTTAGACAATTAAAAAATTTATGTTTCACTAATATAATTTTATTTCATAATTTTTACTTGTGCATTTGCACGGGGACAAATCAAGTTTATAAATAAGAATAACACTTACATTATCGAGAGTATGATGAAGAAAACTAATACTCCTTTTGTTTTCCTTCTTCGCAAGCAATCTCCATACTATTAGATAACAATAGGAGATAATTTATAACATTTTTTTTCTTATTTTTCGCTCCCTTTCATCCCTTTTTGGTGTTTCTTAATTATTTTCCTCTTTTAATAGGCCGTCATAACAGAAATAATGTTTAAATATTTTAATTTTTATCTAACAAGTACATTTTTTTATTTTAAATTAGGTTAATGACTTTATATTGAAATATATAACCAATGAATATTAATATATTTCAACATTCAATTTTTATGCATTATTAATATATTTCACTTAATAAATTTGTATTGTTATTTTTTTATGTATTATCAATTACTAAAAAATCAAAAGAATTTTTTTCGCTAAAAAACTTTATTTTGGTTTTTTATTTAAATTTAATTTATGTTAATTTTATTAAATCTATCACATATACTATCTGTTGACGGTGAAATTTGGTAAGCCCCAAATTTCGGTTAACAAGAGTAGTTCTTGTATCTCCAAGCTGCAATCCAATTAAGAAAAGCAGGAAAAATCAGCAAAAGCAGGAAGAAGAAGGAAGAACCAGATCAACACCAGAAGTTTTTTAACGTGGTTTGGCTAAAATCAGATAATACTGGTCTCTATGTTCACGGTATTATTTTATTTATATGGAAAATTTTGTTCTTTTGCCTACTTTACAAAGATCTCCTATCTCTTATTTATAAAGGCTAGGAGGTTATAAACGTAATTACACAAGTTGTAAATCTATTACATCAAATAATAAATATATGTGACAAGTATAGCTTCTCCAAATCGGCTTCTGCAGACTGCAGGCTAGCTTCTGTAGATTGCTTTCTACGAGTAAGCCCGTTAGCTACTTCTTGTAGACTAACCCCACAAGTTTGGTCTAAGAGGGTGCCTGCTTCAGGTTCACCAGCAGAGAGCTCCTAGATGGGTGAGTTGATGTGTCTTATGATTTGGGACTTCCGATCTGGGGTCGCTGTTGGTCTATGATCAATGATGTCGAATCTTGCGAGCCCGTATTTGGCGATGCAAGCTCATGCAAGACAAACTATTGGCTATGCAAGCCGGGACTCGTTTCTTAGCGAGCTAGGGCTTCTGCCTTGTTTTGTGCTCTAAGTTGTAGCTAGCGATCTAGTGCCTTCAAGTGGTCTTTACTTTTGGGCAAGTTGGGCTTTCCTTATTTGGACTCATATGTTACCGGGCCTTTGCCAGCCCATTTCGTGCAGTATCAAAAAATACCCATAACATTAAAATAAAACAACCGTAGACATAGGGACCAGTATTGTCTAGTTTTAGTTGAACCACATTAAAAAGCTTCTATTGTTGATTTGGTTCTTTCTCTTTCTTCCTAGTTTTGTTGATTTTTTGTACTTTTCTTAATCAAATTGCAGCTTCGAGACATAAGAACTACTCTTGTTAACTAGGATTTAGGGCTTACCAAATTTCACAATCAATATTTTGGTGCTAGAAAGAGGGCTTCATTTGTATTCTGGTTGATTTTGTACTCTAGTCAATCCTTTATGCAATCACAATGACTAGAGGAAGAACCACCAGAAGCTCAAACACTCCAATTAACCAACTGAGAGATGCTTCTACTGTCAGAGTCATTGCTAGTTTGCCCTCCAAAACTCACCACTAGCCAGCTATTGCTCCCATAGCTGATGAGGTGCAGATAGGTGACCAAATCTAGCAAAAGTTTGAAAATACGACAAAAGAGTTGGCAAACACAGTTAAAGTACTAACACAAGTGCAAACCTTGGGCATGCAAAAAGAGGTCGAGATCACTGCACAACTTCAGTAGCTATGTGAAAAAGCCCAGAAGGAAAAGTCTGTTGAATAGACACATCGGCGCTCTGACTTAGCTCACTCCACTAATCAACAAACGAGATCAAGAGCCCACCAAGCACACGAGAATCATGATAGTCAATGATGTGGGGCTCGCATTAAGTTGAGAGCTCGAGCAAGTCCAACCAGGAAAATACTTTGGGTCACTTCTCCTGTGACCTAGAGATAAAAGAATTATTCGAGAGGCTAAAGCGGTTAGAGGAACGCCCTCGAGTTCAAGATGATCAAGCTTGCAATGAGGGTAGCTTGCCATTCTCTAAAGAAATTGAAACACAGCCTCTTCCTCACAAACTTAAAGTTCCCACGTTTCTGCTGCATGACAGGAATAGCGACCCATGCAACTACCTAGATGCGTTCAATGTCCAAATAGACCTTCAAACATCTGATCCTCTGGTTAAATGTCATGTCTTCCCAGCTACATTAGGAGGCATATCACAAGCATGGTTCAAAAGTCTCCCAGCTTGCGGTATTACTAGTTAGGAAGAGTGCCAAAAGAAGTTTACCAACCAATATCGAGCGTTGAAAAGTAGCTTACACCTCCTTGTCATCTTGCAATAATCTTTCAGCATAAGCACAAATCGATAAAGGATTGCATAATCAGGGTTAGGCATGAGGCCAATTTCATAGAGAATCCCTCAGAGGAAAATATCTTGACAGCTATCTTAGTGAGATTCTATAAAGAGGGAAAGCTGTATAAAAGCCTATACAAGTCTTCGATAAGAGATCTAGCTAAATTTTACAAATGAGCTACCAAATAGATCAGGTGGGATGAAACCTTTGGCGCAAAGTCCAAGCAAGAAGATGAGGTGAATAGCTCCACTCAAAGCAAGAAGAGGAGCAATGATAGCTAAAAAGCTGACTCTAATATCTAACTCATGAAGAAAGTGAGACTCAAACAACCTCAGCATCGAGGTTGCCACGAAAGCTATAGTATTTTGTCTGACACTCAAGATCAGATCTTCGTCGTGCAAAGAAATAAGGAAGATTTTGGGAAACCCAAGCCCCTAAGGGCCCCCAACAAGTTCAGAGACACGAACAAGTTCTGCACCTATCACAACGAGGCCGGGTACAATACCTCAGAATATTGGGTACTCAGGGATGCCATAAAAGACCTTATCAAGATAGGTCATTTACAAGATTACATAGTCCAACCCTCCAAGTAGCAACCTTAGCAGCCCCAGTAGATCACTAATCATGAACAGGGCCCTTCGATTAGAACCATATTTTAATGTTGTAATGTTGCTCAAAGGTTAATAAATCCCTTTCAAATCTTTTTGTTTGCTAATCTTCAGTGAAATGTTATACAAGAAAAAAGTTATCCTATGTTGATAAACTCAAACTCAAATTCATTACCAGTTCATTAGTTGAGGTGCAAAAGCGCTAAAATAGACTTATTCCAACAAAAGCTATAAGCTCGTTGAGGCACAGAGGCATTAAAAATAAACTCGTTTCCTACCTAAGTAACAAGATTGCTATGGAACTGAGCAATGAGATTGCTGTTCCACTGAGTAGTAAGATTGTTGTGAGACTGAGCAACAAGATCATTGTTTCACTAAGCAACAAGATTGTTATGAGACTAAGCAATGAGATTACTGTTCCACTGAGCAATAAGATTGTTGTTCCACTAAGCAACAAGATTGTTGGCAAAGTCAAACTCATTACCTGTCCATTAAGTAACAAGATTGCTATGGTGTGGCTCACAAGGCATAGCTCTTATGCGACCTATTGCTCACAACTCTCATGTGACTTATTACTTGTAGCTCTCATGCAACCTATTGATCACAGCTCTCATGTGACCTATTACTCACAACTTTCATGTGACCTATTACTCATAGCTCTCATGCAACTTACCATTAAGCATAGCTCTCATGCGACCTACTTATACACTACTTATCACTAAGACACTTCAATGCTCAAATTCATTAACAAATGTAACCAATTGGTTACCCAAATATCTCATTTTATTGTGATTTCCAGGAATTTCTATTATCCTCTGTGATATGTAGAATATTCAACTCAACACTCAAGAATCATGAAGTAAAGTTCATTCATTAAAAACCTCACTTAACGAGATAAATTTACATCAAAAAATTCAAAGTACAAATCGACAAGCCTACGGCTATTAAAATTTGGAAATAAGACTGACTTCTTGGAAATGAACTCCAACCAATAGGATAACCGATGAGCGTGCTCACTCCTCAATCTTCTTCTTGTCATCCTCCTTGGCTAAAAACTCTTTTCCAACTCTTTGCCTAGCACTGAAAATTCAAATGAATCCAAGAGATATTTCTAGAAAGGTTGAACCCAAAGGAAAACCATGAGTAAATAATCCAAGATCTATGCAAGATCTCTCAAAGTCCTTAAAGAAGGATTGTCCATAAAGACTTCCTGTACGGTAGGCCACACATGCCTCATTAGAAAACAGACTATCAAAAACATGGGGGGCTTAGCTAAGGCACCCATCAGGTCATTCTATGAAGAAGAAAGAAGGATTTCCCATGTTTTAAATAGATCAACCTAGCCTCATTGAAGATTCCAAAAGAAACCCAACTGTTCTTAATTAAATGGCTTGGAAGAAAACAAGGTTGATATGCCCTTGGCTATGAAACACATACTACAAGAAGTATGGCTCGGAGCAGATGAAATGATAGGTTGAATGTAAAGACTTTGACTATATGGCAATCTATAAATAAAGCCTTTGCCAATAAACTACAACTCCCCAGCCCGTAAAGCAAGCTGAGAATTAGGAGGCTAATGTGATGGGTATTTTCTGGTACTGTGCAAAATGGGTTAGCAAAAGCCCAGTAGTTGATGAGTCTAAATGAGGAAAGTATAACCTACCCTAAAGCAAAGACTGCTCAAAGGCACCAGATCATCAACTATAGCTTAAAGCACAAAATAAGGTAGAAGCCCAGCTCGTATAGCCAACAGTTCATCCTACATGAGCTTGCATCACCAAATGTGGGCTCACGTGATTCGACATTACTGATCAAAGACCAACAGAGATCCTAGACCGGGAGTCCCAACTTGCGAGATGTAATACCCAAAAATTTATAATTTAAAAGAAAAGAAAGAAAGAAAGGGGACTAAACTGAAAAGTTCTGTAAGGACTAAATTGAAAAGATTTGTGGGAGCTAGGCCCAAGTTAAAGGAGGTGCAAAGATATGGGGTCAAAAATGAAAATTATATGAAATATTTTTATTATAAATAAGGGGCCAGCTGGTTGCAAGTCAGCCAGCCATTTTCTTGTAGTAGTTTCACGCTTGGTCTCTCTCTTGAAGCTTTTCCAGCCTTCCTCCCTCTGCTCTGTCATTCTTCATCTTCTCCAGTAAGATTCAACCGTTGTTCATCACCTTCTCCTTGTTCTGGCATATTCTTCTCTTTCTGACATGTGTGCAGTGCTTTGTTACCAGAGTTTCCCTCCTTCCCTGTTCCCGAGTTATAGCACGAGTAAGCTAAGCCGTTTGGCCATGGCAGTTTCGACAATCATCCGAGCCTCTCTTCACCAGTGGCTATCTTCTTTCTTCTCTCTGGTGTTGTCCCTGGCTGGATGAGCCTACAATAGCTTAGTTTGGTTTCTATTTTGGCTCTTCTGTTACTGCTAGTTCGGCCAGCCTAAGTTTTGGGCCGCCAGTGGCGTTCTGACTGGTGGCGATCTGAGAATTGCTACTCCAGAACACAATGAGTAACCTTAAATCATCCAATTTATTCCATAGTATTCTGATATCCAAATGTCAAGAAATTTGTATAAAACCCTTATGTGTAAGTTGTTAAAAAAAATTGGAATTTCCTTGTGGAATTGATTTAGATATGAATGTTTGGACAGATTAAGATCATAGAGGCCAATGGATTTGGAATTCTAGCTGAGTTAGCTATAAGGAGTGATCGAAGTAAGTAAACTATCTCCCTCACACAATTATCTCCTCTTATATTTTCTAAATGATATATTTGTACTAAATATTATGATTTTTGAGGAATTAGAATTTTATCATATGTTTACGTGATTTTGTAATTTTGTTAGTATGTTGAATATTTTTATGAAATGATTTGTTGTGAAGAAAATATGTTTGTATTTTGATTGTATCATGAGAATTGATAAAATGTTTCCTACATGTTAAATTGAGATTGAAAATGCTTTTGTTGCTTTCTGAATATTTTGATAATGTTGCTTGCCTAAAAATGAATTTTTGATTGCTATGATATGAAGATGTTGTTGTTTGAAAATTGTGTTATATAATGAATTTTGTTGAATGATTTGAAACCACTGGAGAACTCATTGGGAACCCACGAGTGCACTTGTGTGAGTGTGTGTGATGGAGAGATAAGGTGGGACAAGGATTATAATTATAGCATGAGGACTCGGCGGATGCACTGGATGAGTCATACAGCATGTGGACCTGGCAGACGCACTAGATGAGTCATGCTTATGTGAGATGATGATGTGATGGTTCCCTCTTGAAATTGTCCTTGAAAATGTAGTAGATGTTTATTATATGAAGTATTAGTAAATTTTGAAATTTATTATTGATTTGATTTATCGCTACATTATGATGCTGAGTACTATGTTATCTAATAATTATGTTTCCAATTATTTGACTTTCTTGGCAAAATTCATATTTCTAAAAATTATTTTGAAATTTTAGATGATGATTCGGGTAAGCATTTTTTCATGATGTAATATAGTTTTGAACATGTTTTGTAAATGAGTTTTCGAGGGGATTATTTACTCACTGAGTTTCTTAGAAACTCACTTTTTCCATTTCCATGTTTTTTCAAAGTTAGGAGATAATCATCCAAACCCTCCAGTTCATCCTGATTTAGGATCTACTCATTGGTTGAGTCGGTTACGTCCAGGGGAGATTACAAGTATATAAATAGTGTTATACCGGCAGTTAATAGGATTGCATATGTATATGTTGTGTATGATGGTTGGATGCCGAGTAAGATGTGATTGGTATAGTCTGAGCCACTATTTAGTATTATATTGTTATATAGGTCATGATGGGCATGTTGCCCTTTATTGTGTATGAAGGCCTTGTGCCTAGATGTCCAAAAAACAGGGAAAAATCTATCAAATTTTTAGGAGGAAGTAAAGTGTTTGAATTTAATTAAAATGTGGTCATGTGCATGCATGTGTGTTACATGGTCACATGTATTACATGGGTTATGTATATTGTTAGGCTTACAGGAGGTATCCCACGGGTGACCTTCTGCTCTGGTTATGTGCTCGGGGTTAGGACGTGACAAAGTTGGTATCAGAGCATGGTCTAGGATTTAGGTGCATGATAGAGATTTGCAACTACCATGATGGGATAGGCATATCTAGTTCATGTTAGTGTGCCCAGGAGCATGATACGTGAATGTGGATATGTTAATTCTCACATCATTAAATATACTAAAAATTTCTGCAATTCCTAGATCTATTGTTCCTACCCACGTGTGTGTCTTAATCTTGTTTATATGAAGCATAGTTCTACTACTGTCAAAAGTTGATAAACAAGATATGATATTTGATTTATAGTAGTGAATCAGGAGTGACCCTATCTTAGTTTTCTAGAAATTCTGAGGATGATGATATAGGAAAACGTGAATGAAAATGTGGTTAAAAGGGAAAATTTGTTTTGGAATTATTTGAGACGTTCTAAGTGATTAAAGGTTTGGATATCCAAGGTGATTCAAAGAATCTCTGGAGGATGATGTTTCACAATATAGATAAGAACTGTTCGAAGACTTTAGAAACTATTTAAAAAGGTGTTGTGCTAAGGTTGCATGTGAAGAAGTGCAGCCAGAACCTATCTTATAACCTAATATACTAGGATTTAATTGTATGTCTCTAAGTTATGTAATTCTATTTACTTAAGGATTATAGGTCCACCCTATTGTTTTCTAACTTCATTCTTGGTTATTAAGATCCAGAATACAAAATATTAATTTTTGATTTGTGAGGGATATTGTAAATTCTGATGTTGGCCATTCGATAGGAAATTGAAGATTATTAATAGGAATGGTAAAATGTGTGAACACGTAACTAAGAACCATCTGGATATTTAAATTCAAAATAAGGGTACTGAAGGTTTAGTTATTATGCAGATTGTTTTGACATTGGTAGATGTTTATCGAACATCAATTTTGAGTCATCCCACCTGAGGTGCATAATTAAGTGGAAACTAGTCCCAAATTGGACAGAGTCCTAGGATATCTGTACAGGCTGTTTATCAGCAATGTTTATGAACTCCACACTTATTTGTTTAATTGCCCCCCACAGGTTCGTTTGGGAAACCAAGAGGTGGAGTCCATGAGTTAAGACAAGGAATCACATGGAATCAGAATATTTAGAGATGATATAAAACTTGGGAAAGGTGAAGTAACTTCTCAAGAAAATTTGAAAGTCAAAAAAAAAAAAAGAAGAAGAAAATTGTAATACGACAAAAAGATTCTTGCGTCCTCGATATAAGTAATTTAAGTGAATCAGAGAATCGGGTTGAGAAACAAGATCAGTTTGGTCCCCCTAATAAGAAAAACTAGAAAGAAATGTGATTATTAGATCTTTGGTAATCCTGGATTAAATGGGAATGTGAACACACAAATTGTTCTGAGAAATGAGTGCCTTTCAAAGTTTCCTAAATAATTTTGGGCTAACACAACAAGTTGTGATTCTGAGGTTAATGTAGTTTCAAATTCTTTTCTTTGTCTCCACTTCTGCTAATCTGAATTTTAGGAAATTGAGGCTGTGTGTGAGCTTATTGCTAAAATTAGTTCTAGTACTGGAGATAAGATTTGTTAATGAATTTGGGAATCTGAGTGTGCATAGTTATTTGGAGATAATCTCGAGATTGAAGCAATTGAGTTGGAATCACTTGTGCTTATCTCTAAAGAAGAAAATTGCAACCATATATCCTATAGCCTTGGGAGACTGTAGCCCAGGGAGGAGGTGGTAATGATAAGTTCGAGATTGTTGGCAGTGAGGAGGAATCATATGGGTGATTACGAATTAGAAAGTAAGGATTAAAGCTTGAATAATAGTCTAGAATGTCTTTTTCTATGATGGCAAGAAGAAACAAGCCTACAAATATAAAGACTTAAATTGTTATGCATTAGGAATAGGCATAGAATCCTACCAATGGAAGTACCATACAAGGGGCAAGACATGATGTATTTGCAAAGTATCTAGAGATTAAACTAGTGAAGAGAACTAATGATATGCTAGCTCTACCCAAGCCTATTAATTAACCTTCACACTAGGATGATTTGTATACAAGGCCTTGAATTAGCATAATTGTTAATATATGAGATAAGATAAAAGATACTGAATATTGGTGAGAGCAGTTTATTAAATACAAATCTTTATGAATTCAAAAATTTTTCGAAGGAAAGTGACCTAATTGCTTAAGCTATAATGAACTTAAAGGCAATGGAAATGGTTTTATATGTGCCTCTAGTTATGAAGAAGAAGTCATTTGGAACTGTAGACTCTAGTAAAAAGAATCAGGATCCATAAAGCTCACAGCTATGCCTACGTACTCATGGAAAGTAATCCAAAAAAGACAATTATGGTTGAGAAGAGTAATAAGAGGCAACCTTAGTAAGGAAAAGAAAGTTAAAGAAAGTTAAAGATAGTTTCAGTTATTGGTTGAGGATGGAGCAAGCCTAGTTAATAAGATTGGTATGACAAATGAAACCCTAAAGCTATAACATAGGTAACAAAAAAAATTAAAAAAATTAAAAAAATTAAAAATTACATCCTAATGTAGGATACTTGAGAGAAAAACAAGTTTGATAAAGATTTTCTAGAAGATTCAATAAGAATATAGATTATTACATGTGAGTAAGTAAGAAAGATCTTGGAAGAGCAAGAGAAGTTGAGCATCGACTTGGATAAGAGGAAATAGAAACTTCTTCCACTAAAAGTGGGAGACTGAAATAAAGACCAAGTTCTCAATGCCCACACATGGATTACAATTAATAATATAGGCACAGTGTGTTAAGGAACTTTATGATGGTCAACTGATAGGAAGTTATTCAGGTAAAATCTGAAGAATTCATGAAGATTATTCATAAATAGCAAGGAACCTTAGTACTTGGAAAAGAACTTAAAATCATTATCCCTAGTAAAATGGATTTTTAAGAAGAAATGGGTTTTCACTAATGACTCTTGAATGATAATATGTTCTTGGATAATATGATGAATGGTGAAGCCATCGTTCTCTACGAATTTACTGGAGGTCGATTGTGAGTTAGACACAAAGGTTGAAAGTCCATCCCAAAGAGTCCTATTGCTGTTGTTACTCCCAATGTCAAGTAGACTTTAATCACTGCCAATTTGTTGTTTGGCCTCTATCTCCTCACGAGGCTTTCTTGTACTTTCACAAGTAAGGCTCTCCTAAAGGAATGGAATTCAGGGATTTTGATTTTCATCTCCATATTTAGTTTAAAATTTCAAGTTAGAGTCTAACGCCATGTTGGCTAACTCTGTTATGACAAGTTAAAGAGTACTTGTAAGAAAGATCACAATCTTTGACTAGGAACTCTATCTTTGTAGTGGTGATGTAGAATTTAACAAGTTTGTATTAGTTAGGATATATCATGGTAGTAGAGCACATAAATGATAATAGTTTTTCATCATCTATGGCGTTCATAGTACCTGCTAGAATTCACTCCTTGCCACTGGAAATATCCTTGGTACATAGATTCTTCCTTGACTTGGACTTGTTTAATCATTAACTTAGAAAGTTCTACTTCAAGGAATACCCATCAGTAAAGGTAAGGTGAAAGAACCATAGAAGAAGAAATAACCAAGAAGCCAAAGACATTGGACAAAGTTCTTAGAAAAAATATGGTTGCCAGCTTGAGTTGGAAAGAACTTCTAGTACGATAGATATTATTTCAAACAAATTAGTTGCATTCGACTTGATGTCTAAATCGGAATATCTTTGAAGGCCTAGTAAAAATCTCTTAAAAGTATTGAATTATTCTAGAAAGAAAAATGTTACTTCTGAAGAAACTGGTCAGCTAGTAATTTGGAAAAAGAACCACTTATAACATACTGATGGAAATATTGAAAAGTTTCAACTAGTTCTACTATCATTTGAACTCAATGTGAATGTCCCTCTATAGGTCATAATAGCTTTAGTGATCATGGTAATGAATCGGATATGACTTAGAACAAGGTAAAAGAGAGATATGGCTCGTATCAAAATGTTTGCAGGAAGTAGAAGCAAAGTTAAAAGATGAAGTGAATAACCATAAAAAAGGTTAATTTATAATAGCAAAGATTCTTAAGGAAAAAGGAAATTATATTAATGCAAGGTAGCATAGATTACATGAATCATAATGGAAAGATCTTGATCACTAGTATCATTTCATCAAAGAGGCACAGCGGAAGCATGATGGGTAATGTGTTAGTATAGGCCTTCATTTCCCGTGGCTATGTTTCCAGAATTTGAGAATGAATTCTTTTGATATGGGGAGAACTTGTAATACCCAAAAATTTATAATTTAAAAAAAAAAGAAAGAAAGGAGAGGGACTAAACTAAAAAGTTCTGTAGGGACTAAATTGAAAATATTTGTAGGAATTGGGCCTAAGTTAAAGGCAGTACAAAGATGTGGGGTCAAAATGAAAATTATATAAAATATTTTTATTATATATAAGGGGCCAGTCAGTTGCAAGTTAGCCAACCCCCTTTCTTTAGCAGCTTCACGCTTGGTCTCTCTCCTGAAGATTCTCCGGCCTTCCTCCCTCTACTCCATCATTTTTCATCTTCTCCAGCGAGATTCAAGTGTCGTTCGTCGCCTTCTCCATGTTCAGGCATATTCCTCTCTTTCAACATGTGTGTAGTGCTGTGTTACCAAAGTTTTCCTCCTCCCCTGTTCCCCAATTACAGCACCGGTAAGCTAAGCCGTTTGACCATGGCAATTTCGGCCACCATCTGGGCCTCTCTTCATCGAAGGCTATCTTCTTTCTTCTCTCTGGCATTGTCCCTGGCTGAATGAGCCTACAGCAACTTAGTTTGGTTTCTACTTTGGTTCCTCTGTTACTACTGGTTCGGCCAGCCTGAGTTCTGGGCCAGTGGCTGGAACACTGAGAGTAGCTACTCCTGAACACAGTGAGTAACCCTAAATCATCTGATTTATTTTGTAATATTTCAATAGCTAGATGTCAAGAAATTTGTATAAAACCCTTATGTGTGAGTCATTAAATAAAATTGGAATTTCCTTATGGAATTGATTTAGATATGAATGTCTGGACGATTAAGATCATCGAGGCCAGTGGATTTGGAATTCTGGCTAAGTTAGCTATAAGGAGTGATCAAGGTGAGTAAACTACCTCCCTTACACAATAACCCCCTCTCGTATTTTCTAAATGATATTTGTGTACTGAATATTATGATTTTTAAGGAATTGGAATTTTATCGTATGTTTACATGATTTTGTAATTTTGTTTGTATGTTAAATATTTTTATGAAATGATTTGTTGTGATGAAAACGTGTTTGTATTTTGATTGTATAATGAGAATTGATAAAAATGTTTCCTGCATGTTAAATTGAGATTGAAAATGCTTTTGTTGCTTTTTGACCATTTTGATGATGTTGCTTACCCAAAAATGAATTTTTGATTGCTATGATATGAAGATGCTATTGTTTGAAAATTGTGTTATGTAATGAATTTTGTTGAATGATTTGAAACCACTGGAGTACTCATTGGGAACCCACGAGTGCACTCATGTGAGTGTGTGTGATGGAGAGATAAAGTGGGACAAGGATTATAATTATAGCATGAGGACTCGGCAGATGCGCTGGATGAGTCATGCGACATGAGGACCTAACAGAAGCGCTAGATGAGTCATGCTTATGTGAGATGATGATGTGATGGTTTGCTCTTGGAGTTGTCCTTGAAATTGCAGCAGATGTTTATTATATGAAATATTGGTAAATTTTGAAATTTATTATTGATTTGATTTATTGCTACATTATGATGCTGAGTGCTACGTTATCTAATAATTATGTTTCCGATTATTTAACTTTCTTGGCAAAATTGATATTTCTAAAAATTATTTTGAAATTTCAAATGATGATTCAAGTAAGCATATTTTCATGATTGAAAATAGTTTTCAACATGGTTTGTAAATGAGTGTTCGTGAGGATTGTTTACTCACCGAGTTTCTTAGAAACTCATTCTTTCCATTTCCATGTTTTTTCAGAGTTAGGAGATAATCATTCAGACCCTCCAGTTCGTCTTGATTCAAGATCTACTCATTGGTCAGGTCGGTTACATCCAGCAGAGATTACAGGTATATAAATGGTGTTATACTGGCAATTGGTAGGATTGTCTATGCATGTGTTGTGTATGATGGTTGGATACCCAGTAAGATGTGATTGATATAGTCTGGGCCACTGTTTAATATTATATTGTTATATAGGTCGTGATGGGCGTGTTACCCTTTGTTGTGTATGAAGGCCTTGTGCCTGAATGTCCGAAAAATAGGGAAAACTTTGTCAGATTTTTAACAGGAAGTAAAGTGTTTGAATTTAATTAACATGTGGTCATGTGTCTTGTATGTGTGTTACATGGTCACGTGTTTTACTTAAGTTGTGCACATTGTTAGGCTTGTAGGAGGTATCCTATGAGTGACCTTCTACGCCAGTCATGTACTCGAGGTAGGGGCATGACAGGAGACGTAGCAGCTCGCCCATCTAGGAGCTCGTTGTGGGTGAACCTGAAGCAGGCACCCTCTCAAACCAAACTTGTAGGGGAAGTCTACAAGAAGTAGCTAACGGGCCCACTCACTGAAAGCAATCTATAGAAGCCAACCTATAGTATGCAAAAGCCAATTTAGAGAAGCCATACTTATCACATACATTTATTATATGATGTAACAGATTTACAATTTGTATAATTACATTTGTAATCTCCCAGCCTCTATAAATAGGAAGGAAGAGACCATTATAAAGAAGGCAAAAGAACACATGTTGAAACTCTGCCAAATTTTGCATATAAATAAAACAATACTATGGACATAGAGACTAGTACTATCTGATTTTAGGCAAATCACGTTAAAAACCTTCTAGTGTTGATCTGATTCTTCCTCCTTCTTCTTGCTTTTGCTAATTTTTCCTGTTTTTCTTAACCAGATTGCAATTTGAGGATATAAGAACTACTTCTATTGACTGGGATTTAGGGCTTACCAAATTTTACCATGAACACTATCTATGTATAAATTTTTAAAAAAAAAAAGTCTTTAAGTTTAACATTTGTATCTAAAGCATTAAGATTTTATTTTTGCCATGTTGATTTAAATAGTAAAGGATCTAGGATTGGAGTATGGGGTCAATATTCGAATTGCATAAGATCAAAAATAAAATTATATTCTAAATATATAATTTTTTAATATTATACAGACAAGTAGTATTTGATCTAAAATCATATTCACGGTATCAAACTTCATGTTGCATCGTGGGGTCAGAAACTTATCTTAAATCTGTCTTTGGATTTATATTTATAATTTAAATTCAATCATAGGTTTTTAATTTTTAAACAATACAAGTTTTGATGACAGATTTCCAAATTTAATTTTTTTTTCTTACAATATACAAATTCATATGTTGATTTGAAATATTTTATTTTTTATAATTAATAAATTTTATCAAACAAGTGAGTAGCATTTTAGAATATTTTTTATTTCAAATTGTAAATTTAATGAGAAGAAATAATTTTTTATTGAAAATTAGCATACATGTATCTAAAATAATAAAAAAATACTTTCTTAATTAAATTTATGTTTTTAATTTATAAATATTTTCATAATTTAGTTTTGAGTGTAAATGAAATTATTTTATTTTATGCAACTTCCCAAAAACAAATAAGTTTTACACAATTTTTTTATTCATTTTAAGCAGTACTTGAGTAAAATCATATAATTCATTAACATATCATTAAATGGCGATACAAAATAAATAAATTTAATATAATATTTAATAGATTTAATTTTATTGAATGTATAAGTAAACGTGACAGGTATGAGTTTCAATTCATCTCCATGTTTAGAATTAGTTTATGTCTCCAAAGACAAATCTACCTAATTTTTAAATTACAAACAAATTCAAAAAAATAAAATTGATATAATTATATATTTTATATTCAATAGTATACTTTCATTAAATATTTCTTCTCATGTGAATGCATGGGGAAAATTTTAGTATTTACTACTAAAAGGCTTCCACCTAAAGACAAAAACTAATAGGTGTCACATTCTTATTAAAAATTTTCTCACTAAAATCACTTTTTTAATTAAATATTATAATTACATATTTTATTTCATAAAAAATATAAATTATATTAAAATATGAACTTAAAGGAATTATCTTTTTTCAAAAAAAATTATGCATTAGAAAAATAATTATTGGCAACTAATTTCCAATCTACAAGAAGAAGAATTTTTAAAAAAGAATTATTTTTAGCTCACTTTTAATCTATTTGAAAAAATATATATTTGCAACTGATTTTTAATTTGAATTAGCTAATATGATTTTCAATTTCAATTATATTATGTATCTGTGTCATAAAAATTTTTATGGACTAAATCTATCATAATTTTATGAGGAGAAAAGAAGTATTGATAATAATACATCAAAGTTACAAACACAGAACAATAAAATGGCACCTACAATATATCACTCGAAATAAAAAACTTTCAAATGCCATTAAAAGTTTTACCCTCAAAATCATTTGTATAATTTTATATTTTTTATTTAATATAAAAAATTTTAATAACTAAATAAATATATTTCAATAATATCCTTTCGTTTTTAAATTATCAATCATTTTCATGATAAATAATTATTCTTATCCATCTATTGAAATGATCTGTTTTCATAATAAATTATTTATTTGAATGATCTCTAATTGATTTTTAGTTTTTTTAATTTATTAAATTTTTAATTTAATTTTTTCAATTATCAAATATATTTCAATTTTTAATTTTTAACATTTGAATTATTTATTGACTTTAGTAAAGCAATTTGGTATGCAATTTTAATATTATTAAAATAATTTTTAACTTAGAATTTAGTGATATTATACTTAAATATTTAATATTAAAAATAAAAGTTAAAAGTATTTTAATATTTTAGTAAGTTATATAATTTAAAATTTAAGTAATTTTGATAATATATTTTACAATTTTTAAATTATAAATCACTTCGATAAATACTGTTTATCCTTAATCTTTATAGAAATGATATATTTCAAGAAAAAATTATTTAATAAAATTATCTATACCTAATTTTTAATCTAAATTTAATGAATTTTTTAATTAATAAATACTATCTATCCTCATTTTTATAGAAATTATCAATTTCAAGAAAAAATCTAATTTTTAGTTGAAATTTATTAATAGATTTCAGTTTAAATTATTTATATATATGAACTTTACATAAATAATATATTTTAATTTTTAATTTACTAGAAAGTTTACTCATAACAGTGAGACCTTTTGTTTTACCGCAGTGGAAAATACTTTGATATGTTTTGATTATGATGGTACCAAAAAACCTATTTTATAGTTTATATATTGATTCTCTACCAAATTTTGAAAACTTGTATTTATATCTTACTTTCTTAATTATTACTCTTTTGAAACATAATTTTGGTTTCCTCCTTTTTTAATAATTTATTACTATTATCAAACAAATGAAAAGTCAAAGTTATAATAAAATTTTTATTTTTCTTTTTATGTTTTAGTTTTTATTGGAACCCTTAAAGAAAGAGAGCACATACTTTTTTAATGTTAGACTTAATAATCTTAAATGTTTCATCTAGAAATAAATAAGTTTATTTGATATTAGAATTTGAGAAAATTTATCACTTATTATATAATTATATAAGAATAACATTTTCACACCAGTGATATATGCCTAACACAATAAAAGAATTTCCAAAAAGTATAAATATTTTCGATGGAAGAGTAGTTAATAAACAAGTAGAAAAATGTAATGAATGAATAAGAAGAGGACTAATGTTTCAATTTCTAGAAATCTCAAAGTATTATTTTAATCTCTTTTCATCCAATATGGTTAATTTAATATGTTTTAATTTTGTAAATCCGATCCATGCATCGTATGGGCACACATATCTATTATAGGTTAAAATACACTAACTCCATATATTTTAAATCATATACATATAACCCCCGACATTTAAAAAAGTATACCCAACCTCTTATACTTTAAGTCATACGCAATTCACTCACATCCATCTATTTTTTATCAATAAATATAGATGATTTAGTGTATTTTAACCTAAAAAAATATATTTTTCACCCATACATCTAAGAAATTTAGTATATAATCATTACAAAAAAGGGTGCTGCTTAATAGTGATTAAGTAGAGGCGGTTTATTCAAACTACTGCTAAATGTCAATTTAGAGGTAAATATTAGTCAAGGCGGTGATTTAAAGGCAATCCTAGCATAACCACCACTATATTGTTATCATTTAGAGGTGGTTTCTTGGGTAACCGCCACAAAATTTTAAATATTATTACCCCAAATTTGCCTTCGAAGTTCACATTCGCGTTGTAATTTCTCTCGGCCAGTAGTGACCTCAAGCTCTCTCACTCCCAACATTGTTCCTTCTGCTCCACTGTGCCTCATCTACCTTGTTGCCAATAGTGACCTCAAGCTCACTTGGTTAGTTTGCATTTTAGCCATTTTATTTTGCATTTTGCAATTAGAAGTGGGATTAGTCACATTAGGGCTTAGAAACTAAAGTTTGCTAAAGTTATTTGTATGATTATAACATTCAATATCTCAGCCTAAATTTGGAGTTATTTTCAGTAGTTTTTCCCTTTTATAATTTTAGGAAGTCAGTCAAGTTTATTATTGTTAGTGGGCAATAGCATAGATAGGGTAGTTAGGTAACCGAATGAAATGTGATAATATGTTAATAATGTTACCTTTTTATTAAACTTTATGGTGAAAGCTATGTTACAGAGATCTCTAGTTCTATACTGAAATTGAATTTTTTTCCCCTTTTCTTCTCTCTCTAAGTCCCACTAAAGCATTTTCTTTTCCCATTGTATATGCTCTATTATGCATGTTATTGTTAAATATGTTTTGCATGGGTGAATTTTCTAATGCGTTGCATTTATAACTGGGTATTGGCATATGCATATCTTGTAAGTATCTATTGAAATCACATATTTATTCTTATAAGAACAACCACTAAGCCTCATGCCTCTAGATGGGGATGTTTATTTTTTAAAGTTGTGACATTGCCATGCTTTTTAATTTGGAAACTTGAATGAATATATTTAAAAAAAAATTGAATGAGTGAGAATAATTTTTTTTATTATTTCTCAAAAATATTAACTCAATGCAAGACCCACCTACCAAAAAAAAAAAGATGAAACATGACACCTAGATTGAAGACTATTAGCAGCATGCCTAAATAGGAAAGTTAACAAGGGGGTTTGAATCCAATATCTTATATCTTGAACCCAAACTCTAGTTGGATTGGGGAAGAGCTCTTGACTCCATTAATCTATTTTTTTTTTTATGTTTGATCATTTATTTCAAACATCCTCAACTTATAACCAAAACAAATACATACAAGTGATCCAAGCTTTTAAGATGCATTTTAGTGATTGAAC
>JANHAO010004847.1:0-23525 GCA_026873985.1 Saraca asoca | reverse complement strand
AGGTTCAAAGATATTTGATTCAAGATTCAAAAGATCCAAGTTTAGTTTTTAGGACTTATTTTGTTTAATAGGATCTTTTGTAAATGAACTCAAAAAATGTTTAATTTGATGTTTTTAATCAAATAATGAAGTAGAGAAATCATTTCAAGAAAACAACTTTTTTCCAAAAATAATTTTTTAAATCATACTTCGATGTGACATCAATGCATTGAAGAATTTTTTGAAATGTTCATGTTTCAATCAAAGTCACTTCGATTTGGGAAAGGAAAAAACTTTTTACCGAAGGTTAGGGATTACAGCTACTTCTAACAATTTGTTTTAGTATTTTTGATTTACTTTGTAGGTTCAAAGCTATTTGATTCAAGATTCAAGATATCCAAGTTTAGTTTTTAGGACTTATTTTATTTAATAGGATCTTTTGTAAATGAACTCAAAAAATGTTTGATCCAGTGTTTTTAATCAAAAAATGAAGTAGTGAAATCATTTGAAGAAAATAACTTTTTTCTAAAAATAATTTTTTACATCATACTTTGATATAACATTGACGCATTGATGAATTTTTTGAAATGTTCATGTTTCAATTAAATTCACTTTGATGTGTGAAAGAAAAAAACTTTTTACCGAAGGTTGGGGGATTACAGCTACTTTGATGTGGTAATTGATGTGAAGACTGTGTATAACAAACTGAACATCGATTTCACTTCGATGCATTAGTGAATAATAGACTAGAATCGATGTTACTTCGATGCAGTAAATGAAAATCAATTTTTTTGGTTATAGACAGTTACAGCCATTATTTCATCCTAACTACCTTTCCTAAATAAACATTTTCATATGATTTTTCTATACAATTGAGTGTGAAAACATTTGAGAAAGGGCTGAGCACAATTTTCTCTCTATTTCATCAATCTTTGAGATTTCTTCAAGCTTATTGGATCAAAGGCTTCTTGAGTTTTACTACAGTTTGTTTGAGATTTTCATCTCAAATTTTGGTATTTTATTTTTAATTCCTTTTCTATTTTAATTTCTTTTATTTGAGATTTCTAGGTGTTAGAAATCTGTATAGGTTTAGAAAAGCCTATGTAAATTCTTCTAAGTTAGCAAGATACTTGTTAAATTCTTGTGTGTTGATTATAAAGATTGGCATTTTAGGAGCCTATCAATCCTGAATAGTTTTTATTTAATTCAGAGGTCTTTCGGTTGAGAAAGATTAAGTGGAGTAAACTTGAATTGTGGTTTCAATTCAAGTTAAACCACTTTAAAAACTGTGTCTTCAATATATTTCTACCACTTACTTTTTTACTACTCTTATTGCTAAAATTCAAGCTTTATCATCTTCACTTGCTAATTATCAATTCTCTGCATATCACATCTAAAATAAAGTTAACCTTGATATTGGTGTATACAATTCTCCAATGAGAAAAGGGCAAGATCCACTTATTTCTATAATTTTTAATATCTTTACTGGGACTGACACTTACAATATTAAATATTAGGACACATTTAAATTAATTATAGTCCTTATTTAATCAATATTCAAACTTGAATAAGATGAAGACATAAATAGATAATTGTCCTATTTTACAAAAATAGAATTTGGGTCAAAACCTAACAAAATTGAAGTCTAAAATTCATTTTTCAACATTAGAATAGATCCATAACTAAAAATTGATTGTCTTTGGTATAATCTAAAGTATGTAGGATCTATGGTGCAATCAGATCAAGTCTAAACTAGGTAAGCACCCCATTTCCCTTTAATTAATCATCTAACATGCAAATTTCATATCTATTGTAGAATTGCACCCAAATTTATCATATATTTTATCGCACTATTAATTTGATTATCAAATTCAATTCCTTTGTTTTAAGCATAATTGGAATAGTGCATCTTACTTAAGATTGATTGAATCATGTAAATACTATTAGAGTATATAGACAATCCATTTATTAACTAATTTCTCTAGACAATCCATCTATATACTGATTTCTCAATAATACATAATAGATAAATGCAAAATAAGAAAATTGACCTCCAGCCATAGCTTAAAACATGAATAACCAACAAGGAATTAAGTGTTTTTTTTTCAATTCTTTTTGAAATCATCCAATCTTAAGCAAATCGCTCTATGGTCATTACTACAAAATGTAGAAATGACATTGTCAAATAGATGTTGAATGAAAGGTATTAACAATAATGTTACATATATTGCCTATTTTATGTAAAAAGAATCGTTAGCAACATTGTTCCTTCTATCTAGTTCTAATGCTCTTCCTAATGCTTCTATAAAAATGTAACTTACAGTAATTTTCTATATTTTATTAAAAAAAATTAATAGAAATGACATCGACTTTTTGACACAAGCCAGTGTCTTTAACACAATCCAAAAAATGGTAGTTAGTAGCATGTTTCTATAAATATGTAGCTTGCAATATGTTTCTGAAATTTTAAAAAAAAAATTAATAGAAACGATGTTGATTTTTAACACAAACTGATGTCTTTAACACAATTTAAAGAAAATTTTGAAGTAATTAAATATTATACGTTGGTTTCCATAGAAAACTAACATCTTAAGTTTATATGTTTGTTTATTATAAAAACCAATATAGATGAATGAAAATAAAAGTCAATACCTTCTTACTAATCAATGTCTAAAGTCTAGGCTTCTTTACTAACATGTCAGTTCTTCGCCCTACTCTTATATGCTTTCTCCTATTTGAAACATTTACAAAATCATTCTCAAACCCTTGCTACATTTTTCTTCATTGTCTTTGATTGTGTTCATTATCTTTGATCTTCATATTTCAAGTCCATTACTGATCAAAGTAGGGAACTTTGTTTTTCTTACACTATTTGTTTCTTCATTACTAAGTTATATCAATATTTTTTACTACTTTTTCAACTTTGTACTTTGCTGATGGTTTATATTTAAGGGTTTAGCTTTTTTTTCTCTTTTATTTCTTAGTTTGTTTATTAGAAATGATTTCAGTTAAAGTTTAGTTTTTGGTAGTGGTTTGTGGCATAGATTGCCTAGTCATGCATGCCTTGTTTAGTACCATTTGGCAGAGTACTTAGGAATATGGCTAAGATTATTCTTGTTATCTATGTGATAAAAACCAAACCTTGGAAGATAACCATCTTCCCATTTAAAATCATTAAATGCAGTCCACTATGTAACCTTGGAACATTCACTCCGTTTCTACATAAATATAAAGTAAATAATAATTTGTCCAAATGACTATAACTTCATCAAATAAAAAGAACAATATTATATTTCATGTTCATATAAGAATCAAAACTTACTTGATAGCATTATAGTGCTTTCTCTAGTTTTACATTTTCAATATAGGCTTCAGTGATTCCTAATGCATGAACATGACCAACTAGAAGAAAAATTACGTAAGCATTGTTGGATGGATGTATATGAATTTTCTTCCATTGGCAATTCAATTCCAAATTTTAGATTCATTATTAGAGGACCAATAGGAACTCTATCTTTCTCCTCTGCAAAAAGATGCAAAGCATGAGTACAAAAAGATATAATAGTTTTGTAAGATTAACTTCTTTTTCTTTTTTCCTTTTGAACAAGCATATGGATCTTTCTGAGCATACAAAGTAGAGGACGACCCTTATAAAGGAAATGAACCTTATGCATAATAGAGGAGAGAAGATGAAAGTTGACTTCAATGCTAAGGGTTAGGCAATTAGGGATGGTCCATCAAATTATAAGAGTTATATTGAAATTTTGGTGCGTGCCAATCAATATTGAACACTAGAAAGAAGTACCAAAGGACATCGAGATAAACATTTGATAGGATGTCTTGGTATATATTATTTATCTCCAATTTGTGTTTAAGATATACATTAGAATAATTGTATATAAGTATCATCTATGTGCATGTTGTCCTATACATCACATTTGATGTTAATGCAGGGAAGAAAAAAGAAGTCTTAAAGCTTGCAGGAGAGCGGTGGAATGACTTTAGAAATTGACCAACAAGGGATCACTTCACTATCAAGTAGAAGGGTGATGAAAACCATTGTAAGAATTATAACTTCCTTGATCAATAAATGTGGGATGATTTAATGAAGCAATGCCAATCTAAGGTAAATTTGGCCATCTTATCCTATATTTTTTCAACTATATATTATGAGTAACTTGATCATCTTATCAATAATTTTTTTTTTGTCAACAAGGTACAAATGCAACCAATAGGGAGAAACAAGCAAAAAAAAATGCAAACATAAGCTATCTCATTATGGACATATGAAGCTTGAGCAAGTTTTAGTAAAAAAAAAAAAAAAAAAGCTTACAAAACAACAAGATTCTAATTAGTTCAATTCACAAGTAATTTCCGTACCTCAACATGAATTGTTGAACAGAGCAAGGATCAACACAAAAGGTGAATATATGATCAAAGAGAACTAGATAATTGCTAAGAAAATTGCTTAAGTAATTATAAGTGTTAAGTGCTAATAAATATTCTTAATTCTATGCAGCAGGATTCTTTCATGCAACAATCAACCCAAGGAGAGTTTACTTCATCCAGAAGGATAGACATGTTGACAACTACTTTTGGAACTCAAGAACATCCTGGTCGTGTTAAGGGGTTAGAGGAGGAGTGGGTCTTAAGGCCTATTTTGAAGGATCATCAAAGTGTCTTCAAGGATCATCACTTTCTGTGGAGGATCTTACTGTAGAGATTATTGCTCAAATGACACAAAAAGTGAAAGAGGAGACCTAAGCCAAGTTGGAAGAAATCTTTGATCAAAAGACAAAGGCCTGCATTTGGAAAATAGGTTTGCAGCCACTTACTGTCCTGAGGCCCATAGATGATGAGGTAGACCTAGACCCATTTGCAAAGCTACCAAAGGTAAATGATTATTCCTAAAAGTTTAAACGCCCTTTATTATGTAAGTAGTTTCTAATATTTTTATTGAAAATAAACATTATAAAATTCTTCAACTTGGTTTTTTTGTCTATATAGGAAGGAGGCCAATGTCTTTTAGGTCTAGCACTAAAAGAACGTATAGTGGTGTATAGAAGGGTTTTTAACAACAACACCCTCTATTTCCAATAATTATCAAGCGATCAAGAAAACATCATCATTGATAACCCACTAGATCAAAGTGCAAAACTATTAATGCCAACTAGGGATAGTAGGCCAAGCGGCTGAGACTTATATTGCCTGGCCAGAGAGTCTTATCACTTTGGCTACAGAGGTATCATTTTCTATCTAATAAGTAATTTTTTTAAAGACCCAATTTTACTATATGTTTAATATTTAAATTTTATAAATTTATGCATGTCACTTAGACATCTTACCAAGAAAGGAGTGAGTAGAAAGGGAAGAAGGCTATGGAGGTTGAGAGTAAGTAGACAAAGGAATACATGACTCAGTTGCTAACTCAACCACAAGAGATGTCTCCTATTGAATTAAGGAAAATGTTATCTACTATGGCTAAGAAGATGGAGAATGATGATTTCATCCAAATTCATATAGATGTCGAGGTCATTGATAATGAATGTGAAATTTTTGTGACCAAGGACGACATCATGCAATTCTTAGCCATTGAAGAGATAAATATATTTTGCATCAACATTTTGAAATATGAGTTTACCTTTAACTTTCAATTCATAATGTTATTTATATTATACAAATCAAAGTATTTTGTTAATTATTTCCTTTATTTCCTTATAAAGGCTTTTGCATCATGACTGTAAGACCAAGGGATAGGATGCCTATAGATTTTTATGCCCATAATTACTTGCATTGGTAGGCTCCACCCATAATGATAAAACAATATACATCTTGAAAGTCCTAACAAAAAAGAAGTAACATGTTTTTGCGCCATTTATTAAGTTGTGAGTATGTAATGTGATATTTGATATTTTGTTATTATGTGTATCATTTGTTAATTCTTATTTGATATTTTGTATTATAGGCATAATTTGATGTTGTGCATAATTTATGTGGAGAGAAATGTCATGTACTGGCTTGATCTCATAAGACATCTATCAAGTAAGGATGTCAAAAACTTAGTTGACTTATGAGTTGTTTTGTAAATTAAAATTTAGTTTTTAGATTTATATTACATACAATTTCCTTTATTAATATACTAGTTTCTTGAAAGAATTTGATTAAACAAATGTCATGAGATCCATTTGTACATAGCTAGCTATAGAAAAAAGTTTTACATAAAATGGATCACCTTAAAAGTAAGTTTTTTTGATCGCCTTGAATACCTTTTATAATGACCAAAGTAATTTTGAATTTGATTGAAATGATTATTTGAGTATATATTTGATTTGTTTTAGTGTCATTATCAATAAGGAAATGTGGACTGTAGATACTTTATAATTGAGTGCATGAGTGACATAATCACTCAAATGAAGAAAAACCATGATCCATAAGAGGTAATAAAATATTTTACTTTTAAGACCTAATAGCTTGATTTCAATATGTTTAGATTGTTGTTACAAAAATATGGTGTTACTCTGTGATATATGGATAAATGATTTGTAGTATGTATTTGTAATTCATATCTATATTTAGTAGCCACTATTATATATATTTGTTATTATCATTGTAATTTTTTGACTTTTGCAATACTTTTCAAATATCAGTCCCTACACTCAAGCTAAAATTAACCACATTTGATATTAGTAGGTTAAGTTTCTCCTACACTATCATGCTAAATAATTGTAATAGATTGTATGTTTTGTAATTTACTTTTTTTTTAGTAATGCATATGTTTTGTAGTGTATTGAAGGTTTTGTAATGTATTACATGCTCTTAAAAAAAGACTAATTAAGAAAAACAACATTAGTTGTTTAATAAAAACCTATGTCCTTAATGCTTTATATGTCAATTTGAATATATTAACTAACATCTAAAGTCTCCACACATTTTAATTAGATATAATATTAGAGATCCTATTTTCTTAAAATACAAGTTGAAAGAAACAACACCAGTCATTTAACAAAAATCAACGTCTAAAGTCTCCACACATTTTAATTGAATATAATAGTAGGGATCTTTATTTTTTTTAAATACGAGTTAAAAGAAACAACATTTATTTTTTAACCAAAATTGACGTCTAAAGTCTTCACACATTTTAATTAAATATAATATCCACACATTTTAATTAAATATAATATTAAAGATCTTTATTTTTTAAAAAAAGTTATAAGTTAAGAAAAATGATGACATTGGTTTTTTTAAATGAGCGACATCTAAACTCTCCACACATTTTAATTAGATGTAATATTAAATATCTTTATTTAAAAAAAATTATGAATTAAGAGAAACGATGTTGGTTTTTGTTAGAAGTGTCTATTTTTTTTATAACATGTCCTTACTTGGATTATTTTATCTAATTTTATTCATGAATAAAATTACTTTCTAATTATTGATTTTTTTCTATTCCCAATCAAATAATTTCATTTTACTAAAACAACAAAATATTTTATGAATTTAATATTATTAAATTGGACAAAAGAATTTGAGCATTATTTAATGGATAAAATAATTTGGAAAATAATTAGCCTTTGGGCAATTAATTTGAAAAAATTATAATATATTATCTCAAAAATAAAATGGACTAAAATAATTCAAAATAAATGAGACACAGTGGCAGGAAATATGTGTATAAATGAAAATTAAGATGTCAAATCTTACTAAAAATTGTGTTTATAAAAAATTTTCACAAAAGTGACTATCACTCTTATTCTCTTGCTAGTTTGGAATCATAACTCTCTCCCCTTCTATCTTTTCGATGATTTAAAGGCACTCTCACTCATTCTTACTCTCTTAGTGACCACAAAAGCTTAGCTTACTCTTTCTCTCTTGATAGTTTGAACTGATCTTTTTCACCTCACTCTCTCTTTGTTTCAATATAATAATTGCTTTTTTTTTAATTTTAATAATCATTGATACTATGTAGATGAGATGAATTGTGTATTGATTATGTTTAATTGCATGCCTTTGTTGTTTTTCAACTTTAGATTGAATTGGCCTAGAGTGAAAACTCTCTAGCAATTTTCAAAAGCTTGCAATCATTATTACAAAAGATAATTTAAATTGCAATTAAAATCACTTGAATTCAAAATCTTTTGGGCAACTGCCCTATGGTAGCAATCATGATTGCGAATCATAGTTCAAAATGCCAATCATGATCACAAGGACACATTGTTATAGGTTTGATGAAATAATTCTAGGATTTTTCAAATAATTTAAGGCTATCCATGATTGATTGACTTGCATATTTGTTGAAATTTAGAACAAATTGAAATGTTTCCATAATTCAAGGATTTTTCAAATTAAATGCATCTATGTATTTGTTGAGATTTAGATTAGATAGTTATGGATTGTAGGTGGATATCTATAGATCGATTTAGTAAAGAATATGTACATAGGTTTGAAGAGTTTATTAAATTTACTGTTAATCAATATGTTGCAAATAGTAATGAGCTGATTAGGTATCCTTGTGTGAGATGTTGTTGTATTAAGAGAATGAAAGTTGAGGAAGTAAAATATCATTTACTTATTCATGGCATTGATAAAGGGTATAAATGATGAATATGGCATGGTGAAAGTGAATTATTTAATATGTCTAATAGTTGTCAAGACAAGGGAGGGTATCAAAATGATAAAATTGATGTGGGTTTGGATGATTGATTAGAGGATATGGTGTATGATGTTGTTTGAAGAGAATTTTATTATATGGTTGCATATCCTTGAAAACTTATTAAGTGATGCAAAAAAGCCTTTATATCCAGGTTATACTAAATTACATGATTATCTGCTATGTTGAGATTGTTTAACTTGAAAGAGGGGAATGGGTGGAATGACACGAGTTTCACAACCTTACTTAAAGTGTTGAAACAAATGCTTTTGGAAGGTAATGAACTTTTGGGTCATACTTACGAGGCCAAGAAAATCTTGTATGCAATAGGTATGGAGTATAAAAAGATTCATGCTTGCCCTAATGATTGTCATGAAAAAGAAAGGGGCTCTATCTAAGGTGTTATGGTATCTTCCAATAATATTAAGGTTTAAGCGTATGTTTGCTAATGCAAGAAATGCCAAGAACTTAATGTGGCATGCAGACTAAATGATTTTTTATGACAAGATTAACATTCGACTGGTTCTCCACGATGGAAAACACTTAATTTATTGTTCCTTAAATTTGGTACTAAAACAAAAAACCTTAGGCCTGGAGTTTATATAGATGGAATGAACCTACAGTAGACATAGCATTAGCCCATTTTTTTGGTGATTTATAGTCTACTTCCTTGGTTATGTATGAAGCGCAAGTATATAATGTTATCATTGATGATTTTGGGCCCCAAACAACTAGGAAATGATATAGATGTTTTTTTATCACTGCTTATTAAAGATATGAGGATGGTATGGGATGAAGGTGTGTCAATGTTTAACACATATCATCAAAAGTCTCCATAGTTACTTGCCTTACTTTTTTTGCCCAACAAATGACTTCCTAGCTTTTGAAAACTTGTCTAGATATAGTGTCAAAAGAAATAAAGCATGCTCTATTTGTGATAACGATACATCTTCTTGTCAACTTAAGTATGGAAAAAAGATAGTATATCTCAATCATCAAATATTTCTTCCTTAGTCCCGCTATTATTATAGGCAAAAAAAGGCTTTCAATGGGTCACCAAATGAGGGAAAAGCTCCAATACCATTAACTAGGGACCAAATTTATGAACAAATGAAAAATATTGATGTCATTTTTGGCAAACCTAAACACTTGCTAGTGACAAGTGACAAGTGATAAGACTTCATGGAAAAAGATGTCTATATTCTTTGATCTTCCATACTGGCAAATCTTATTTGTGAGACATAATCTTGAAATGATTCAGGTGGAGAAATATTTGTGATATTTTCATTAGAATGCTTTTGAACATATTGAGTAAGCTCAAATATGAAGTCAAAGCTAGATTAGGCTTGGTTGAAATGGCAATATGAAAAGAATTAACACTAGTGAAGAAGGGTCAACATATGTATTTGCCTCTAGCTTGTCATACTATGTATAGAAAAGAAAAAAATAAGTTTTTGTGAGTATGTACACGATGTTAAGGTGTTGTAGAAGTATTCTTCAAACATCAAAAGACTTATTTGAATGAAAGATTTAAAATTAGTCAATTTGAAGTCTCATGATTGTCATGCTTTGATGCAACAACTATTACTAGTAGCTATCCGATCAATATTGCCTAAACATGTGAGACATGTCATTAATAGATTGTTTTTTCTTTAATACAATATGTAACAAAGTTGTTAACCCTGAGAAATTGGAATACTTGCAGAGGAAAGTTGTTGATATGATATGTCAACTTGAGATGTATTTTTCAGCTTCCTTTTTTAACATTATAATGCATCTAGTTGTTCATTTGGTGAGAGATAACATTATGTAGATCAGTTTATTTGAGGTGGATATACCTATTTGAGCAATATATGAAAATCCTAAAAAGATATGTGAAGAATTGACATCGTCCTAAAGGATGATTGTTGAAAGCCACATAGCTAAAGAAGTTGTCGAGTTCTACAGTAAATACTTATCAAATGCCAAAGCTATTGGAGTTCCCAAGTTTCATCTCAAGGGAACAATTGCAAGTAAGGGTACAGTAGAGACTCAAGTGGTAAGCATTTATCATAAAGTGTGAGTGCAAGCACACTTTTATGTCCTGTATAATAGTAAAAAAGTTGAGCCTTACTTGAACGAGCATATAACCCTTATAAAGTAGCAAAATTATGGAAAAATAAACAATGGATACAAGTTGAGCACAACTGCTCCTTCATCATTTAGTTCCAAAATCGAGTTCGTTTTTGGTTAGCATAAACAACAAGTGATGTTTCTGAAACTACAAGATGGTTAGCCCATAGGCTTCACATAAAGGTCTTATCTTATCATGGATATGACATCAATTGTTATTCTTTCTAAACAAAGGGACAGCATGATAGGAACACTATGCAAAATAGTAGGGCTACTTTGGTGGCTCAGACAATGCATGTTTCTACTTCTAAAGATAAAAATCCTGTATAGATGAATATGTCATATTATGAAGTCATTGAAGACATATAAGAGCTAGACTACATCAAATTTAGGGGCCTATGTTTCAATGTAAATTAGTTGAGAATAACAAAAGCATCCAAGTCAATAAGTTAAGGTTCACATTGGTGGATCTTAATAGGAAATAAATTTTTTTTCCAAGAAAATTGACTCTCATAAATTGTATATATTAAAAAACAACTTGGACTTGTATGGATAGACACGATAACACTTGAAATATTTCTTACCTAAAACTCTCAGTAATGTCAGAAATTACTCTACAGGAGAAGGCTTAACTACAGAAGACGTATAATTAAGGGAATTTACTCAAAAAAATAAGTAAATGATTATTATGCATAGAGTTGTTATTAATTTAGCATGTTTTTATTTTAATTTAATTTTGTAATATCTTGAATTTTTGGTTAATTTAATAAATATCTAAAATTGTTGAAAATGGGATTATGTTGGATGATTGTAGATTTTGGTTCGATGGCTGTTTATGCAAAAATGTAAATAAAAGCATGTTTCTATAAAAATGTAGCTAGCAACAAGTTTTTTTAAGGGAAAAGGCATTAATTTTTATACCAAATTGATGTCTTTTTGTTTACTAATGGTGTCGATTTTATATAAATCAATCAATGGTTAAGAAAAGGCATTAATTTGTGATAAAAATTGACATTTTTAAAGGGAAAGAAAAGATGTTGGGTTTTTTTATAAAAAAAATAACATGTAAAAAAAATTTTCTCATAAAAAAACATTGGCTGTATATTAAAAACTATCTCATTTCTTGTTTTACACATCGAATAAAAAATCAACGTGGATTGTTCTAACCTACATTATCACTTAGATAGATGTTAATCTCTAAACCGATGTGGCATGTGTAAAATAACCAATATGTAAATGTGTTTCTATAGTAGGGGTATATGGTATTTGAAATAACAATTCTCAAGAATGTATACTACCTTAGGTAAAACTTCATAAAGCTATCATTGGTGAACTATTTCCCATTCTCTAATACATTGGTTTGATTTGTATGTTGATATCTTAATGCGACCTAAGTAAATAAGTTTTTCTACTTGCAAATGATTAACTTCTAAACAAATTTTTAAATATCATTTAAGGTTATCGTCATTAGGGGTTCTATCTCAATCCATTTTGTGAGACAGTTAACTGCCACCACCATATACTTTAATTGTCCTAAGGCAGTTGGAAATGGTCCAAGCAAACAGATGCCCCACTGTTCAAAGGCCTAGGGAGACACTGTGGGTGTGAGATTGGTTGCTAGCTATCTTTGCACTTTTGCAAACTGTTGACATTTGTCACACATTTGGACTAGATCAAGTTCTTCTCTTTTCATACAAGGGCAATAGTAACCCAATTGGATTCCTTTAAATGAGATTGCCATGCCTACTAGATGGCTTACAAACATCTTCATGTATCTCTTTCAAGACATACACGGCTTCATTCAGTTGTACGCATCTTAAAGATGGAAAAGTGAAATCTCATTTATATAGTTGCTCATTTTCCAAGAAAAAACATATTGATCATTTTTCTACCTTTTTGTCCTCCTTCCTATTATCTGGCCAATAACCCTCTTTGAGATAGGATATAATTGGGGTCATCTTGGATTTTGTTTGCTCAACACTCATCACGTCTCTTTCCGTACAAGGAATTTGCATGATTTCTTGGATGATTATTTGATTGCTGACTATAACTTTAATGCTAGCCAATTTTGCTAATAAATATATTTGGCTATTTTCTAATGTGGGTATCCTTAATAGCTCATATTCGAACTCCCATAAAAGGTTCTTAACTACTTACAGGTACTTAGCTAAAATTGGTTCTTTAACCTTGTATTCGCCTTTAACTTGTGCTATCATCAATTGAGAGTCACTCATTATACATAGTGTTCCCATCCCGACTTCTTTGGTAAGCTTTAGTCCTGCCATCCATGCTTTATATTTTGTTTGATTATTTGTGGATTTGAAATCAAACTTCAAAAAATATTTTAATACTAGTTTTCCAAGTCCTTTCAATATTACCTTACTTCACTATCTTTGTTTTTTTAAAAGCTATCATCGTAAAGGGTCCACCAAGGAAAGGATTGCTCGATTTCTCCTAGTCTTAACATTTCACAAAAAATTTTCCAACATTTGACCTTTGATAGCTCATTAAGATTCATAACAAGGCATATAATTAAATAGTTCAACTATATATACCAAGACGACTAGCGAGATCTAGCTTTTGAAACATTTACTTTATACAGGAATCTGTGCATTCCACAATCTAACAATTTACAAAGTATGGCTTTAACTTCCTTAAGGCTGATAATAAGGCAAAAGCTAATTTCTTAATCTTCTAATATCTAATCTTTGCTCTGTGAAATGCTCTACTTGTAAAGTATATGAGTTTTTGTTCATTGTTTTCTTTTCATATGCATATTGAACTAACCACTCCTTTGGTGGCTACTAAGTTAAGTAGAGGGCTTCCCCTAATTTTGGTTAGGAAAGTATAGGTCGGATGGCTATATTTTCCTTGAGGCTATATTTTCCTTGAGCTCATTAAAAGATTTCTCACAATCATCTTTTTTTTTATTTTTAAGTTAATGAAAGAAAGGTATGCTTATCCACTAACTTGAACATGAAGCATGTTAGTGCAGTGAGTTTGTTGTTTATCATTTGAACTCCCCTGATATTTGTAGGGCCTTTCATGTTTCTAATTGCTTGGCATTTTCTAGATTAGCTTTGATTCCTTTTTCTATAAGCATGAAACCTCTTTTCTTTGGGTTTAACCTTATTTGATTATATTGTAATATGCCAATTTTTTTCTTCCAATGCTATAACATGCTTCTTGACTTAATCAGCATACAATCTATGTATACCTCTATAGTTCACTTGATCTAATCTGCAAAGACATTGTTCACCATTCTTTAGTAAGTTGTCCATACATTCTTCAAGCCAAACGACATTACCCTATAACAATATACTTCTTGATCTATTACAAATGTAGTTTTGTCTTTATTGCTATGGTGCATTCTGAACTGGTTATAGCAAAGAACATTTCCTCAAAGCTTAAGACTTAAACTCCTAAAGCATTATGAACAAGTTGGACGATATTTGGCAATAGGTATAAGTCTTTTGGTATGCTATATTGAGATCTATGAAATCAACTTACATTTACCATCCCCATTAGTTTTTTTTAACAACATTATATTTGACAACCAAGCGGTATGGGGACTTCCCGGTTAAAGCTAGCCTTCAATAGCTTTTCCACTCCACCTTGATCATAGTTTGTTGTTTAGCATCAAAGTTTCTTTTATTTTGCCAAACAAATTATGCATCCAACCTTATTGATAACTTATGGCAAATGATACTCAGATCAACCCCAAGCATGTCTACTAGCACCCATATAAAGACTTTAGTGTATTCTTGGAGTAGCCCAATTAATTTTTCTTTATAAATCTGCACCAATTTTGATTGTTTTATCATCATTGTCACTAAAAATTCATATTTCTTCCAAGTCTAACCCAGATTCTAAGCACTAAAGGTTATCATTTGGCATATCTAGTAGTTCCAAATTTACCATTTGTCATTTGCCCTCAAAAGGATTAATTACAATTTGCTTAGTTCCACTTGGGTCTATTTCACCTCGACGCTTTTCAAGGCTCACCATATAGCAATTTCTAGCTACTTGCTAGTATACACGAACTTCTCTAACCCCGCCCAAAGTTGAAGTTTTACAAAAAAAATTTAGGGTTGAAACAATCACTCCCACATAATTAAGAGATGATTAACCTAAAATAGCATTGTATGCACTATTTGGTGTTACCATAATCGAGAAGTCTATGTCAATACTTTTAACCAAAGGTCTTGTGTCTAATGTTATTCATATAGTAACTACCCTTTCAACTTATACCCGCCCACCTATATAACCAACCAAGACACCTCTGTAAGGTTTATATAAATTTTTTGGAATATTAAGAGGATCGATAGTGTGCAAGTAAAGTATATCAGCAAAACTTCCTTGATTGACCAGTATTCATTTAACAAAAAAGTTGTGGCCTAGGTTGAGATGACCATTAGGTTGTCATGGTCTCAATCAATGTTTCCAAAATCATCCTTGGTAAAACAAATGGGTTAATAACACTTTCTTTTGCTTTCTCTCACAACCATTACCATACAAAGATGCCTTGTATGTCTATTTCTAGAGGTACCTTCTCCAACAAACCTGCTAGCTATAGTTTCCAATGTCCTCACAATTTGAGCTTCCTTATTCGATCTTTTGATGTCTAAATAGTCTGTTCTTGGGGAATGATCATGCTTTCTATCATCATGCTTATCTCGATCATTGCAAGCCTTACGATATTTTTTGTACTTGGAAAAATGACCATGCCTAACTAATTATTCGATCTCAACCTTTAACATAACACATTCATCAATATTATAATAATAATCATAATGGAACTTACAATACTATAATAATAATCATGATTGAACTTACAATACTCGGACTTGTCAGCCAGAGGGAACTTCCTTTATTTTTATGGAAGGAACTTCATCAACTTGGTTTCTCTCAAGTCTTGTGCAATAGTGCTAATCAAATTGTTTAATAATTTATAATTGTTGAAATGAGCTAGAGGTGGTGGTCGTTCACACTCCCTTCCTTTATCTCTAAATGGCATATTGTCTAACTAGCTTCATTCTACCTACCGCCAAGCAAGCTTGACCCTTTCAACATTGATGTATTTTTTCTAATTGGGCTAATAATTTAGATAAGGATTAAGCCAACCTTGAGGCCAAAGACAAAGAGAAATGACTCGCCCACAAGCCTAAGTTGATTTGAAGTACTGTTACAACCTTGTTAAGGTCTTTGATCTCCAGAGCTAAAATATTAAAATGAGAGATATATTCTTTTAGGGTTTTGTCCCGCCATTATTGCACATTGACCAACATGGCTAAAGTTTTCTTAGTAGCTTAACTGATAGCAAAATGAGTTGAAAATGTCTCAATCAATTGTCGGAAACTAGCATCCAATTGCCAGTATTATAAACCCGTATAGCCCTACTTTTTTCAAAAGTGGTCGAGAAAGCAAACACATAATGACATCCTGATGATTCACCTAGTGGTGAAGTCTAATCAAAGGGTTTTAGGGTTGAAAAGAGATACAATGATGAGAGTGAATTGCCTGGTTTTGGGTTTGGTTTTGGTGAGTCGTGTTTATGTAATGTTAGTACTAAAATGATTATGGCCCATAGTGATGGTTTTGAGGTTGGATAGTTGGGTGTGGTTGCTAAATTAAAATTTAGGTACTCTACTTATATCTTAAGTGATGTGAGTTTTTAGTGAGAATGTAGTTTACAAAATGGAGCCGATGAGGTGCTACATTTGGGGTGGTGGGGGAAAGATTGGTAGTGCCCTTGTGCAGCAAAAGGTCTCAAGTTGAGCCAGTAATTAATAGACCTGGACTGCAAAAGTGTCACACTCAAGCTTAGCAGTTATGCTTCAAGCATCCTCCACCTTCTAATGATTGCAATACTCCTCCCTTGCTCAGTTATGGTGACTGGTTGTAGAAGGAAGAGCTTAGGCTTAGTGTAATTGTTGAGACATTTAGGCTAAGTAAGTTGCAAACGAAGCCAAATAAAGCGTTCTTTTAGAACACTTGTCAAAGCCAGTGGACGATTAGAAGTCCAAAGATTGATCGAGAATAGAATTAGCAATACACGACGGAAGTAGTCCACCAAATACTTTGAGATGGCTAAGTTAGTTCTGAGTAGATGAAGCTTCAATAATGTAAAAGAATCGAATTAAGTGGAGTATCTTTCTGACTTATATATGCAAGCATCACGCCAACGATCGTCTTTACTGGTCTCTAGAGAGTACCCACATGTAAGCATCATGCACTTGGTGTCGAGATTCTCGCGGCCGTGTATGTGGGGCGTCACGCTATCTATGCGCGCTCTGCTGTAAGAATATGGGCTGGTTGATTCCACTGTGACTGGCCCTATGGTCGTTTGGCGGAGGCATATCTTTGGGTCACTCGCTTAGCTTTCTTGGCCCTAACCGATTGGTCCAAACCAAATACTTGCTAGGTTATGTCAATTTGCACTTACATAGAGTTTGAATTTTTTTAAGTTTCTTGGTAATTCATTTTTTATGTTATAGTTTTATGTATGGGTTTTGCAAGTTTTCATAAAATTTATAAATTTTTATATAAAATTTTATAACTTTTTCACAAAAAAATTATAAATATATATGAACTTCGTATGCAATAAGTAAATAAAAAATTATAACTTCATCAACTAAAATTATATTCAAAAAATTTTAAGTTATAATTTTTGATAAAGAAATTATAAAAAATATAAAAAAATTATGAAACTTGAAAAGTATATATTCATACGAATTTTTTCAAATGAATGTCAAGCATAATGCATGAACGTATAACATTTGGCCCCTCTAATTAGTTGGCTCCACTATCGCCCCTGTTGAAAATTTAAAACCATGCATGGAGACCGAGGATCCATGTCATTGTTTCGAGGCCGATGAAAACTGAACTTGAGTGAGACATTGTTTATTTTGATATAAAATATTTCTATTTATTTGTAATTGTATTTATAAAATATTAAAATAATAAAATGATTTATTTATTTAATATTATATATAAAGAATATAGTGAAAAATAGCATCTACTACTTCAGATAGAAAGTTTTTTTCTATTATTATGACACTAAATATTATTTTATTAATTATCAAGTATATAAATAATATAAAAAAATTTATTCATGTATAAATAAATAAGATTTTTTTTATGAAATATGACTTGCAATAAAATAAAGGAGTCATTGTATTTGACCATTTATTTTACTGTTAATGGATCTGTTTTGTTCAGCTCAAATTTTTCCTTTTTGTCAACATATTTAGCCCACATGATAGGACTAGCCCAATTTTAATAAAATAGCCCAACAAATATAGATCAATTTACGGACTAATACAATGTTAAGGTGGGGTGGACTATACCAATAACCCGTTTTAGAAACCCGTCCGTTTAGCAGTTGACAACTCTAGTGCCATGAAACTAAAGGATCATATTCTGATTTTATCTTCTTTTTTTTTTTAATATTATAGATTTTGATTCCTTTAATATATAAATAGTACTTGTTGCCTTTAAATGCAGTATCTATTTAGATCCTCTTACATACAATTAAATTTGATCTATATTAATATTTTTCATCAAAATGAAAACAAAAATTCTTATTGATGCACAAAATTTTAAGGCAATAATCATTAGAAAGAAAATTAGTATTCAGGTAAGCCATCGTGCTTGATCATCAAAGAAGTAGTATTTACCATTTTGCACTTTAAGTGAACCAAGTAACTTGTACCTTTCTTAATATAAAAATGAGTTTCGTTAATTTTTCCTCTCAATAAATATTAGTTTGAAGCATAAAAAAAATGTGTCTAACTATAATTTTTTCAAATACGGTCAATTTGTATATTAAATGAGATAACAATTGTAATTAAAATTTTTTATTAATTTAAAAGAATGAAAGTATCATCATAAAACACAACAATGGAACACGAGTAAAGTTATAAAAAAGATTAAGCCAACCTAAAATGGGGAAAGAATAATGTCAAAAGAACTGAAAGACCGGAAAAGCACTTCTGAAAATAAAAGGTAAAGCACATTAAATGGCTGATAAGAGCCTCAACAACTTTAAGAAAAGAAAGACCGCACCTTTATGTGAATGCAATTAGCGTCAACAAAAAAGGAACCACTTTTAAATCAACTTCACAATTGAGGTCATCTGTTGACTGTATTTATTAAAGACAAAAAAACCATGATAATCACAAAGTCTAGGATCGACGATCTTATTGTCCTTCTCTTTCTTTTTATCTGTAGCTTTCAAAGAAATTTTTTTATTTATCATTTTAAAAAATTAAGAATATATTTGTTATTTTTTAATTTTATCCTTATAATTTTAATAAATATTCAATGACTTTATACATTAATTAACTTTTCTTTATTAATTTAAGTAATAAAATATATATTTTTTCTTTTAAAATTAAAATTATTTATTAATTTTTTTATGCATTTTTCTTAAATTAAAGATAAAAATAAAAAAAATAATATATGATCCATAATCATCAAAATTGACTATTGAGTTATTTATATTAAAAGACTTTGATCAACGGCTTCTTTTGAATTTGAGAGAGAGATTTATGGTTATATAATTAAGAGCTAAAGTGACTCTACATTTGACCTAAGCTTCATAGAGTTTGGCCACTATTAGTCCAAAAGATACTTTTATTAAGGTGTACGTTCAACTCTCTGATTCCCTTCTTTTGGCCATTTTTTCTTCCCTTCCAACCTCTTCCAACTTGTACGAAACAACTTTCAATATTATAAAATATGGACGAAATTATTTTATTATTATTCTTTGTAATTTAACTTAATTTCTAATTAAATATCTATAATTTCAAAATTTAAAATTAAATTCTTGTATTTATTTTTATTTTTAATTATATATTTTTTATTTTTTATAATTTTTTAATAATTTAATGCACATAAATAATAATATATTAATAATTTATAAATTAAAAAATATATAATTTAAAATTTTCTTCTAAAAATAAAATAATCTACAAAACATTATAATTCTTTTCTATATTATTCGACAATTAAATTGTCAAGGTATATAAATAAAATATTATATACATATGTTAATTACAAATAAAATTTAATCGAAAAATGATAAAAAGTATCTCATTAAGAAAAAAAAAAGGATAAGAGCTTAATTTTAAATTTTCAAGTTATAAAAATCTAATTAAAAATTAAATAAAATTATAAGAATTAACAAAGCAATTTAACCTAAAATATATATAAAAAAATGATTTTTTAGTTCATACTTTCTTCTAAAGAGAATTGTGTGCATTTTCATATTATATTTTGTTTGAGAAATAAAGTGAGAATTTACATAGAAGTAGAACAATGACATTGAATTTATTGAAAAGGAGAATTGAGAGGGGAGTACCTATGCAAGTCTCGTGTTGGTTTTATCACAACGTCGATGAAAATTAATCTCATGCTAGTAATATCAACAAAGTGAATTAAAATCTTAATGGTTGGCTTCGGGTTGGTTAGAAATGATCTATATAAATTTCTTTAATTAAATCAATTTTTTAATATCTATATTAATCGATTTGATATTAATTAATTTAAATTTGAGAATCAATTTTAACCGTTCGATTTAGTTTAGAGTGTTTTCAGATTATTAATATAGATTTGGATTTATTAAAAGTTTTATTTTATTTTATTTTTTATAATTGATATTACTAAAAGATATAAGTTGTAATTGTAAAATATAATTGCAATTTTAAAATTTAATATAACCTATCCTGCAATCTATAATTGTCATAATTCATATAGAATATATATTTTTATATTAATGAAACATAAATTTATAAAGAGTATGAAAAATATGTCCTGTAATTGTTGACGATAAAATTTAATTTAATAGATGCAAATCTTAGTCAACTAAAACAGTTTTTGAACCCCAAACTACCGACTAGTTAGATAAGTGAGAAATGAGAAAATGGAGAGGAAGAACAACAATGGTAAAGAGGATTTTTTTAACATGATTTAGCTAAGGTCTATTCATTAACCCCTATATCCACGTATGATGTTATTGTTGGAGAAATGCTTGCTATGTACAATATTTTTATAGGGATTTCTCTCTAGCGAGCCCCCTTGCTCCCAAAACTCTCCTCTTTCTCTACAATGAATTCTCTCTCTATTTTTCCATGCCTAGGCTATTACACAGAGCTCTATAAAAATGTGAGCTAATCCTACAAGTCGACTTCTGCAGGCCCTCTGTCAGTCGGTCCCTGCAAGTTAGTTTTTTCTTGGTTTGTGCAATCAACAAGCTTTGGCTAGTTCCTGGAAAGGCTTCTCTTTATGGATTTGGCCTCCATTAGTTAGGCCTTGTTTGCTGCTGGACTTTTGCTAACCTATTTCACATTGTACCAGAAAATGCCTATAACATAAGCCCCCCAACTCTTAATTTGCTTTACAGATTGCGAGTTATAATTTACTGGCAAAAGCTCAATATGCCATACTGTCTTACTATCTTGAGTTTCATCTCTCGAGTGTTAGTGTGCGTTTAACTCGGTGAATGAGGTCGTTGATGAGTTATATGCTCAATATATAACAAAAGATAGTACGTATGTTGACATGGATAAGTTCTTAAAAGGATATGTGTCATGCTGAATGAAAAATCAGTTGCATTTGTTCGTCCCGGTTGACAATGAATTCAAGCGTTAGAGTGCCTCAACAAGCCTGGGTGCCCAATAGGTCGCACGGATGCAGCTTAGTCCACATAAGATTCGGTAACTAGGTAGATCGTATGGATGTGCCTCAACTGGCACAAGTTCGGATGCTTGGTGGGCGATTAGGTGCACCTGAGCTGGCACAAGCTTAAGTGCATAATGGGTGATTAAGTGTGCCTAATCTAACACGAGGTTGAATGTGCAGTGGGAGATTAGGTGCATCTGAGCTAACACAAGATTAAGTGCATAGTAGGCAATTAAGGACACCCGAGCTGGCACTTGCGCACAGTGGGCGATTAGATGCGTCTGAGCTGACACGAGATCGAATGCATAGTAGACGATTAGGTGCACTTGAGCTGACGCAAAATCAAGTACACAATAGGTGATTAGAGGCACCCAAGTTGGCACTTACGTGTAGTGGGTGATTAGATGCACTCGACTTGGCACTTGTGTGCAATGGGAAATTTAGAGCACCTAAGCTGATGCGAGGTCAAGTGAACAGTGGGCGATTAGGTACACCCAAGCTAAATCAAGGTCAAATACTTGGTGGGTGATCAAGTGCACCCCGACCGATATGGGTGCTCAGTGAGTAATTAGGTGCACCTGAGTTGGCATAAAATCAAGTGCTTAGTAGGTGATTAAGTGTGCCTAGGCCAAGATGGGTACTCAATGGGTGATTAGTTACACTCGAGCTGACACAAAGTCGAGTGCTCGATGGGCGATTAGGTGCGCTTCGACCAAGATGGGTGCTCAATGGGTGATTAGGTGTACCCGAGCTGGCATATTGAGTAGGTCACATGAGGGATGCACCTTTAAGTATGAGGTCACATAGGAGCTACGCCTTTAAATATAAAGCCACATGAGAGTTATGTATTTGCTAGAGAAAGATAATGTATATTTGATGAGTATTCTCAATAAGTTACACTGTGACCACATTAGGCTGAATGTTCCTTCTAGATTAGATGGGCGGGAGTTCGCTTCTAGTGCAATATTCTTTAAGAGGGGATGCAGCTTTAGCCCATTTTTTTCAAAGCAAAAGATCAGCAATTAACCCAGTGTTGGGAGCTTGATGAGCTAGTATACGATGATGCAATTTGAGAGGATTTGAAAAGGATGATGCAGGTGGTTGCCATAACTTCAACATAAGTTTTTGTTTGTTTTGGTTTTGAGCTCATGAAGACTGAAGACATGAGCTTGAAGTCATTTGGGATTTGATGGTAGAGATCCTTTTTTATCATCTCCAGCTTCAGTCCTTCCGAAAGTCTTATAACCATTCCTTCCACTTTCTATTCCACATATTTGCCAAGTTCTGCCAAAGGATTTTGACCCATTCCAGGGGGCAACAACTATCTTGGAAAGTGGATTAGTAACTCTACCTACAACTAGCTCCTTAAAGTATGTGCCCTCAGCTTGCCACCGGCTGGAACTCTACTGGCAGCCCAAATCCAATGACTGGCCGAAGTGAACCAAAACAGGGAAAATAAAGCAAAACTGTACCTCTGCGTACCGTGTTGCCAAAAACAACTCACCGGGAGGAGGATGGGAGCCGTCGGCGGACAGGGAGCTTCAGACGACCATTGGACAGCAAAGGGCCGAATCAATCCTCTTCACCCTTGTGCAACGTCAGTCACTCCATGGACAAAGAGGAGTGTCGATCTTCTCCAACAGCCCAGCAACTTGCCGGAGCCTTGAGGAAGCCGGAGACGTGCCGGTGAAACGAGAAGCTTTGCTCAAAAATTGTCGAAAACGCGAGACAGAGAAGAAGCAAAAACCGCAGAGCCGAATGAGGGGGGCTCGAGACTTTTCTAGAGAAATCCCGAAATGTCAGCCCCCCACGCCACCGGGAACCTGCTGGCCAGGTCACAAGCAATTTTTGTTTTTTTTATTTATTTTTGACCTAAACTTTCCCTTATTTCTAAATTTATCCCACCCGAAATTGGAACTTTTCAATTTAGTCCCTATCGAAACTTCATTTTAGCCCTTTCAAATTTCAAAATTTTATTTCAAATTTTATTTTCCTTAATTTTTTTCAAATTTTATTTTCTTTAATTTTTTGGGTGTTACAATTCTTCCCTCCCCCCCCCCCCCAAAAAACTATTGTCTAAAACATTTCAAAAAAAAAAAAAAAT
>JANHAO010004846.1:0-23513 GCA_026873985.1 Saraca asoca | reverse complement strand
AATGGAGACAAGTGCACCAAGTATTTTCATTCAATTATAAATAAAAGAAAGAATAAAATCAAAATTGATAAATTAAAGGATGATCGTGAGGTCTAGCAATAAGATCATCAGGTTTTAAAGGATATAGTAGTTAACCATTTTCAACTTCCTTTTGCTCAGCCTCAAACTATTATCTCTAATGTTAACCTTAATGCATTTGAGGTTTCAAAGATTTTTCATGATCATATATCCATGTTAATGGTTCCTTACAGTGAAGCTAAAATTAATAATTTTTAAAGGAATCCTGATAAAGCCCTAGATTCTGATGGTTTTACTATGAGATTTTTCTAACATTTCTAGAAATTAATTGGAAAGAAAGTGATGAATATGGTTTTATCCTTTATGAACATGGGTCTTTTGCTTAAAATCCTTAATCTAACACTCATCTACTTAGTTCTTAGGGGCCAAATACAAAAATCTTATGTAGATTTTAAACCTATAAGTCTTTGCAATGTTGTTTATAAGATCATTTCTAAGGCTCTAGTACTTAGGATTTAGAAAGTTCTTGGGGATGTTATATCACCATGTCAAAATGCTTTTATTAGGGGAAGATTGATTACAAATAATATTTAATGAGCTGATTTGATATATGAAAATGTGTAAAAGCAAAAGATACTTTTATGCTACAATTAAGTTAGATTTTATAAGGCTTACACTTGCTTGTCTTGGAATTTCATCCAATAGGTACTAGAGTATATAAGATTTCCATCTTTGTGGATTCAAAGACTAATGCAATGTATAACAATTATTTCCTACAAAGTCATTATCAATGGTGCTCCCATTGACAATTTTACACCTAATAAAGGTATCCAATCACCTTATATTTTTATCTTGTGTATCAATGTTGTATCTTACACTCTGAACAAAGCAAAATATGATGGTTTTGTTCAAGGAATCAAAGTAAGTAGAAATGTTCCTTCTACAAATCACCTTTTTTATGCTAATGATCTACTTTTATTCTTCAAAGCCACTCTAAAAGCTTGTCAGAAAATTTCTAAAATTTTAGATTTCTTTCATCTTATGTCTAAGCTGAAAGTTAATGAGCACAAGATAGAAATTTAGTTTAGTCCAAATACCCTAAGATCTCATAGGAAAACTCTGGAAAATTACCTTGGATTTAAAATAGTGTCATCATTTGGCAAGTATTTGGGAACCTACGTTAATAGTCATGATAGAAGAAAATAGAAGAAAGGACATTGCAAAAGTGGTGATTAGTAAAATTAATAAGAAGTTGCATGATGGAAAGGTAGACATTTATCTTAAGTTAGAAGATTAATTCTACATAAATCTATTCTTTAAAATGCACCTATGTATCATATGTCCACTATGAAATTTTCCAAAAAAAAAATGTTTAATCAACTGGAGGCTTATATTAGGAATTTTTGATAGGGTGACTTTAGAACTCATAGCAAAGTGCATTTTTTTTAGCCTGGAATAATCTCTCTATGCCTCTGCCCTCTACTGGTCTAGGTTTCCTTAGATCTAAACTTTTTAATCAAGTTATGTTGGCTAATAGGTTTTAAGATTTTTTTTTAAACCCAAATCATTTGATAAGTAAAGTTATAATTCAAAAATATGACAAAGGATGTCTGAAAAACATTACAAATGGGCACTCTAACACAAGCTAGAGATGGAAGGATATTCAATCTACTACTTTACTTATCACAGACACACTTGGTGGCACATTGGATCAAGGAAAGATGTTAAACTTAGAACTTCCCTATTCTTTATCAATTACATATTGTCCAAGATCTCATAATAGAGTGTGAAGGGTAATGGTGTCCTCAAAAAGTTGCTTCTACATATGATGACCAAACTAGCAAGTTAATTTTCTAAACCCCTTTGTCTTATTATAGGGTTGCTAATTGGTTAGCCTAGATAGGATCAGCCCAAGATTATTATTCTATCAAAGCAAGCTACAAAATTTTATTACATTAGTATCTTCTTACATCCCACAATGATGTTTTCCCCTATGTCACAAATAGGGACTTGTGACCAAATTTGACAATCAAATGTACTCCACTTCAGACAAATTTGGCATAAAAATCAAGAATAAAAAGAAGATCATGTAACATGAATTTGAATGAAAATGCACATGTAGATTATTTTTTTCTGTTTTCACCATTTTGAGGGTGCTTATATAATTTTGACCAAGATAACTTGTTCAGTGCAAGTAAATAAGTACATGGTTATGGTCCTTGGACTTGTATCTTCACTTCATCGTATTATGGTGCATTAGACCCCTTCTGACCTAGGAGAAAAGCCTTTATGTCAATTCTAAAAAAACATGTCTACTTATGTCATTAATACTTTGACTTTGAATGCTCTTTAAGGGGACTATCCAATGACTCGAAGTGGGCATCGAGGCATTAGTCTAGGACATCGAGTATGTGACTTGATGCCTTCCCTACACACTAGAGAATATGTAATGAGGCTTTCATATCAATGAAAGAAGTAACCCCTTTTAATTAAAATATTGCCCTACAAAATTTATCTACTTTTGGCCGCATTTGTTCAAATTGCATGGATATATCATGTTTGCCAATATGAATGACTTGGTTGCCTTTATATGTAAATTGGTTGCTTATATGTTATGTGATTTATTGCTTATGGTTGCCTCAATTGATGTAAATTATGGGTGTTATTCATTTTTTTTATGAAACTAAGATGGTGTATAACTAGTTGGTTAGTTTACTCTTAGGTACTAAGTGATAAAGTGTTAAATAAAGAGACTAAGCACTACATATTCTGACAATCGAGCTATGAACTATGACAGTTTGGTATTAGAACGTGGTGAGACCATGCTTCTTTATTTTATGCTATACCTTTTCAATACATCATTATGTCAAAGAAAATGACGTCAGCTAAACATTTTGATATAATTGATGTTATAATTAGGAATCTTGAAGGAGTTACCGAAGCTATAAGAAATTTGGAAAGCAAGAAGATCTCTAAACTTTTTTGAAAGGAAAAAAATTGAGAATTTCTTGAGCACCAAGTCTCGAATCTAGTGCAAGAGTCAGGCACAGGGGACTAATGATGCTTCACAAGTCAATGAGTAGCTTGCTGCTATTAAGAACACTCAGAAGGATTTGGAGGATGCTATGAAAGACCTTACCAACGAGGTGAAGGATGTTGAGTAGCTCTTCGTGCTAAGATGAGTGGCATAATAACCTTTGTGAAGGTATTGATAATGACCATTGGGAATGGTTTGCAAGAGGGTGGTACCTAAAAGCTAAGAGGAAAGGTGAAAAATCCTCGAACCAAGGCCATATGCAAGGGAAAGAGATGCACAAAAGCTCAAGATTTTTGTGTTTGAAAAGGATCAATATTTCCAAGCAGTTGACATAACCTTTGAGTAAGCTTAGTTGAACTGGGCTACTATGTTCCTTACAGATAATGCTAAAGTCTGGTAAAGGACTAAATACCAAGAAATTCCAAAGGAAATGTATAGCATCAATACTTGGAAGAGCTTATGCAGATGTGCACTTTTATCCTATAAACATTAACTATCTGGCCTGGTGAAAGTTGAGAGAGTTGGGATAAATAAGATCAATTCAAGACTATATGAAAGAGTTCATAACTATCATGCTGAATATAAGGGACATGACTGAAAAAGATAAGATATTTTATTTTGTTGATGGTTTATTGCAAGAAGCTGCCACAAAACTCCAAAGAATAAGAGTTCAAAGCCTCACAAAAGTAATGATTGCAGCCAAGCCCTTGTCTGACTATGAAATTAGTTTTCCTAACTTAAAGTCCCATGAAAAGGGCTTGGATACTACTAGTGGCAGCCAATCAGGCAAGAGTGGCAAATTCAAGATTAGGGGAGGAGGCAATAGAGCGTTTTCTCACTTGCAAGTTTCAACCTCATCCTAGATATCCGCTAGCAAAAAGAAGTCCAAAATCATATCCTGTTTCTTATGTAAAAGGCCACATAAAATGATAAAGTGTCCACAAAAGGCTACCCTAAATGACTTACAAGCCAAGCTTCAAGACAAGGCACAATAAGGCAAAAAAGGTGGTGATGAAGGTTCTGATAGGGTAGATATGTCTTATGCTAGGATTGGAGCAATTCAATTCCTAAAGCTCGAAAAGTAATAAAACAATGACAAAACATGGTAGATCTCATCCCCACCTAGGGTTTATTCACACAAAGATGTATATGGTTTAAGGGTAGCAGACCATATAGTAATGACGGTAATAGTGGGCAAGGCACATCAAGAGAGATGTGCAGAGCAAGCAAATCATTTTTAAGGAGGAGTCTATGTAAGAGCTAGAGGGTGTAATGTGTATTCGAGGAGCAACTACCTAACACATACGTTTTATTTTATCTTGCTATAAGGTTCTTACATGTAAAAACATTCACTTAGTCATAATGATCAACATGCGAATATGATTTACGCTCACCTTGCTTTGGCTAAAGTTTAGTGAAAAGAAGAGCTTGTGGTAATGACCTTGGAGAGCATAGATGTGTGCAAGCTAAAACAAGAGTGACAGATAGCTCTTTTTTCAACCCTATCTACCATGGTAGGGGATGCCATTAAGGTGTCATGTTAGAATGATAAGGAGACATCAAGTGGGTATCAAGTTCGTATTCGAGGAGTGATGTTGTTTGAGTAGGGGAGAACATAGCAAAGTATGATAGATAGTCAAAACCACATGAACAAACTTGTAAGCAAGAAATGAGACTTGTAAACGAGTTATGTTTTGTTAGTAAAAAAATAAAACTTGTACTCGAACAATGCAAAAACCTACTTTACTCACATAGGTGAAATGAGACATATTGATAATAGGCATACCTAAAATGCCTGGCTCATGCTCAGTAACAAAGACAATCATCTTAAGAGTCATAGAGACAACTTACATTTCATCATTAACAAGAAGTCAAAGAGATAAGCAAAAGAAAGCCTAAGAATAGTTAAAGAAGAGCATATTGAAGACTTTCAAGTAATGTCAAACTAAAGTGTTGAAGATAAAATATTAACAAAGTACAAGAGACAAATAAAGAAAAAGTAGATGGAGGAGCTCAAGGGAAGTAAACTAAAGATTCTTTCGAAGTTGTGTCAGATTGACTCGTTAGAACGTCACAAATTAGGACTCGTGATCAAATTTAGTAAGCAAATTTGCTCAGATTTGGACAAAATTTGGCACAAAAATCAAGCATGAAAAGAAGATCATATGGTGTGAATTTGAGAAAAAATATACACGTAGATTATTTTTCCCAATTTAAGGGCATTTATATAATTTTGATCAAAATAACTTGTCTAGTGCGAATAGATAAGCATATATTTGTGATTTATATTTTTATCTTCACATTGTGTATTATGGTGTATTAAATACCTTCCAAGCTTGGAGAGTTTAACTTAGACAAAGTTTGTCTATTTGTGCTATTAGGGCTTTGGCTTAGAATATTCTTTTAAAGGGAATGTTCAGTGACCCTAGGTGGGCACTGAGACATTAGTTTAGGGGATCGAGCGTGTGGCTTATTACCTCCTCTACATCCTCGAGGATTTTGTAACGAAACTTTTATATGAATGAGAAAAAGAGCCCCTTTTCAATTAAAATATTGTCCCACAAAATTTATCTACTTTTAGTCACATTTATTCAAATTGTATAAACACATCATATTTGCCAATATGAGTGAAATGGTTGCCTTTATATATGAATTGGTTGCTTATATGCTATGTAATTTATTACTTATGATTGCCTCAATTGATATAGATTGTAAGTATCACCCGTTATTTTTAACATTAAGAAAATGTACAACTGATTGACTGGCTTATTCTCAAGCAGCTCGATTGTTAGGAACATGTGATGCTTAGTCTCTTCATTTGACACTTAGTCACTTAATACCTGAGAACAAGCCTTGGCAACAGGTCATACATCATCTTAGTTTTGAAAATAATAAACGATACTTACAGTTTATATCACATCTAGGCAATAATAAGTAATAAATCACAAAGCACATAAACAACAAATTTGTATATAAAAGCAATCAAGTCATTCATTTTAGCAAATATGATGTGTTCATATAATACAAATAAATGCAAATAAATATGATCAAAAGTGGATAAATTTCATAGGAAAATATTTGAATTGAAAATAGATTATTTCTTTCATTCATATAAAAGTCTCGTTATAGACTCTTGAGTGTGTAGGTGAGCCATCAAGCCACACATTCAATCCCCTATACTAGTGGCTTGATGCCTACCTTGGATCATCAGTTACTCCCCCTTAAAGAGCATTTTAAATCAAAGCTCTAATGACATAAGTAAATATACTTTTCTTCTATCGTAGAAGGGTTCTGATGCACCATAATATATCGATGCAAAGATAAAAAAATCCAAGGATCACAACTATGTGTACCTTAGTCAAAACTAAATAAATCTCCTTAAATGGGGAAAAATAATCTAACGTGTATTTTCTCTTAAATTCGCTCCACATGATCTATGCCAAGTTTTGTTTGAATCTGAGTACATTTACTAGTCAAATTTGGTCCTAAGTCCTAATTTATGATATTCTCCCCCACTTAAAAACATCGATTATGACTCAATTTGACATAACTTTAAAAGAATCTTCAGTCTGCTTCCCTTGAGCTCCTCCATTCACTTCTTTTCTGCTTATCTCTTGGTACTTCGCCAATGTTTTTTGTCTTCAATACTTCAGTTTAACATTGCTTCTTAAAAGTCTTCAATATGATCTTCTTTAGTTCTTTTTAGGTTTTCTTCTACTTGTCTCTTTGACTTGGTGATGAAAAACAACTTTCAAGATGATTGTCTTTGTAGCTAAGCAAGAGCCAGGCATTTTAAGTGTGCGTACTACCAATAGGCTCCATATCCTATGTCCCATCCCACTAACATGAAAAATGTAAGTCTCATGCATTGTTTGGATACAAGTTTCATTGCTTGCTGACAAAATGGCTTGCTTGCAAATCCTATTTCTTGCATACAAGTCTACTTGCATGGTTATGATAATTCATCATATTTTGCTACATGCTTTGCTACTTAAACAACATCACTTCTAAAACATGAACATGACACTCAACTATTGTCCCCTAATGACTCAAACATGACACTTTCGATGGCATTCCCCTAACACAATCGATAAGGTTGAACAAAGAGTTATCTATCACTTTTGTTCTACCTTACCCATGCTAGTGCTCTCTAAGATTAATGCCACAAGCTCCTCTTGTGACTAGACTCTAACACCCTCAAAGTAATGTAAGCTTAAATCATTATCGCAAGTTGATCCTCTCAACTAAAGGAATGTCACTACATGCAAGAACATCATAATAAAATAAGATAAAATGTATGTGTTAGGCAACTACTCCTCGAACACATAATATGCTATTTGACTCCTCCTTGAAAAGGATTTGCCTGCTTTGCAAATCTTTCTTGATGGGCCAGCCTTGTCCACTTGCCACTACTATGCTAGCTAGTACACTCGAAATTGCACAACTCCTTACATAAATTGACCCTCCGTAAGGAAAGGATCTACCACACTTATGTCGTTGTCTTGCTACTTTTGGGACTCTAGGAATCGGATTGCAAGGATCCTAATGCAAGGCGTATCCCTTATCAAAACCTTTATCACCACCCTCCTCACCTTGTTGTACTTTCTATTGAAGCTTGGCTTGTAAGGCATTTAAGGCAACTCTTTGTGGACACTCTGCTACTTTATGTGGCCTATTGTATAAGAAACAAGGTAAAATCTTGGACTTCCCTTTACTATTGGATGTCTAGGATGATTCTAAAACTTGCAACTGGGAGACACTCTATTGCCTCCTCCCCTACTCTTAGATTTGCCATCGTTTCCTAACTAGTTGCTATTAGTAGTATTCAAGCTCCCTCCATGGGACTTCAAGCTAGGAAAGCTAATGTCGTAGTTAAATAAGTGGTCAACTACAGTTATTGCTTTCATGTGGCTTTGAATTCTTCTCCTTTGGAGTTTCATGGCACCTTCTCATGATAAACCATAAATGAAACAAAGCAATTTATCCTTTTTGATTATGTCCCTTATATCCAGCATGATACTTGTGAACTTTTTCACATATTCCTGAACTCATCCTTTCTATCTCAACTTTCTTGGTTCCATTGTGTCAGATAGTCAATGTTTTCAGGATAAAAAAACACCTTTGATTCCCATTTAAGTTCTTCCCAAGTATTAATTTTATACTTTTCCTCTTGAATTTCTTAATACTTAGCCCTCTACTAGACCTTAGTGTTGTCAGTAAGGAATATAGTAGCTCAATTCAGCTAAGTTTCCTCAAAAGTAATACCAACTACTTGGAAATATTAGTTTATATCAAACACAAAATTCTGAGAGTTTTTGTGCATCTTTCTCCCCTCGCATATGACATTGATTTGGGGTTTTTACCTTTCCCCTTTGCTTTAGGGTATCACCCTCCTGCGAACTGTTCCTAATGGCCATCATCAATATTTTCACTAAGGCTACTATGTCACTCATCTCAACACGAAAATTTGCTACAACATCCTTTACCTTGTTAGTAAGATCTTTCATAACGTCTTTCAAATCCTTTTGAGTGTTCTCAATAGCAACAAACTACTCACTAACTTACGGAGCATCACTGGTCCCCATACCTACGACTCTCTCACTAGTTTCAAGATTTGAGGTTCAATACCATTTATATTCCTATTTTTTGGCCCTTTGAAAAAGTTTAGGGATCTCTTTGCTTTCTAAGTTTCTTATAGTCTTGACAACTCCTTCAAGATTCTCAATTGCAATATTATTTGCATCAAAATGTTCAGCAAATGTTGTTTTCTTCAACATAATGGCATATGGAAATGGTATAATAGAAATAAAGAAGCATGGCCTCAATCACACTCTGATACGAAAATGTCACAATCTAACAGCTCAATTGTTGGAATGTGCAGCATTTAGGTGTTTAGTCTTTTCACTCAGCACTTAGTCACTTGACACTTGAGAATAAACCAGCCAATTGATCATACACCATTTTAATTTTAAAAATAATAAACAACACTCATAATTTATATCACATCAAGGTAACCATAAGTAACAAATCATAGCATATAAGCAACCAATTTGCATATAAAGACAACCAAGTCATTCATATTGGAAAACATGATGTGTTCACATAATTCAAACAAATGCGGATAAATACGACCAAAATCAAATAAATTTTGTGGAACAATATTTTATTTAAAGAGGGACTTCTTTCATTCATATTAAAACCTCGTTATAGACTCTCAAGCATGTATGAGATGCATTATTTAAATGAAATCTATAATTTTTGAACATGTTAAATGGAATATTTAATTTTTGCCCAACATAAATCTAATCTTCAGTTTGCTATGACTAGTCATGTGGAATATTTAGTTTTTGAACATGCTAAATGGAAACAAAAAAGAATGAAGATCTTGCAATGTAGATGCCTACTAATGAGGAATGGATGCAATCTGCTGGGAGGGGTTTTTTGCAGTTCCTCTGCTACTTCTTTACCAATGATTTTGCTCTATGCTATCAGACAATTTTTTCAGATAGACCCCTATAAGTGCTTCTATGTATGTTTTTATTGGTAATCAAGGATCAAATGATTAGAAGTGTTTTTGCAACAAGCAAGATTGCAGTACAATCTTCAAAACATTGGTCACGATATCAACTACTTTTAAGTACTTTATGCAGGAGTTTCTTTTTTAGATAAGGGGTGTTGTCCCATAGTTGCTATTAAGGTTTTTAAGATGTCAAGAGGTTGTAGATAGGGATGGCAATGGGGCGGGGCGGGGGCGGGGAATGAGGTCCCCATCCCCGATCCCCGCCGGAGAATTTTTCCCCATCCTCGTCGCCATCCTCGCGAGGAATTTTTTTAAAAAATTTAAATATTTTTTTTTATTAAATAATATGAAATTAATAAAAAAATATAAAAAATAATCAAAATATAATAAAAAAATTAAAAAAAAATAAAAAATAAGATAAATTATGAAGGAAAAAATATAAAAAAAAATTTAAAAAAATAAAAATAAAAAAAAAAATTCAGGACGGGAAGCGGGGCGGGGAGTGTAATCCCTGACCCTGACCCCGAAATCCTTTCGGGAAAAATTTTTTTCCCCGTTCCCGTTCCCCGTTTCCCAAATTCCTCCCCGAACGGGGATTCCCCGGCGGATCCCCGTCCAATCGAGGTTAATTGTCATCCCTAGTTGTAGATATCTAGGCCTTAATAGGTGGTATTTCTTTCCTAATGTATGTGTTCTGTTTACTGTGTCACATTAAAAAAAAAAAGAAAAAAAAAACTTCAAAAAGTGAGAGGCTTAGAAAAGCCAGAGTTAGACAAGAAATAGAGATCAGGGTTGGTGGTGGCGGTAGATCATTTTTTGATGAGGAGGCACCAATTGGTTAATTACCATTGTGAACTCACCAAATGCAAATCGAGTCGGATGATTGTAATCACAGAGAAGCTGAACCTGAATAACTGTGCCAACTAACGGAAAACGTTTCATAAGATATTCAAAATTCAACCGACAAGCACTACAACACTGACCTATTCGTTTTACCCAGTCTAAGTCAATTTAAGATTTGCACAGATTGCTGTAGGACACCTGAAACCAACACTAAAGTTACATAAATTCAATCATATAGATAATAAGATAGTAAAAAGTATAATAGCAAAATCATGGAATTTCCAATTCTTAATTTATTCGAGTCCTCTAACTGATGGAAGACACCTGCGAGTTCATAAAATACAGACACAGACTGCACACAACATCAAAATTTTTCTTTCTGTTTATGCCTTTGATATTAATGTGCCCTCATCATGTCTAAATAATTAGCAAATAAGATAAAACAAGATTTCTCAGAGAATAGTATGTGCCTAGATGAAATCAAACATCCGTCGCAGATGAGAGTTGAATGTAGGAAGATGGCAACTGTAGAGTTGAATGTAGGAGAAGCAAGAAGCATATGGTTGTAGTGCATCCAGAGTACAAAAAACTACAAGGAATTGCCCCTTGCCAAAGTCCCAAACATGACTATATGAATTCCATATATTTTAAATCTAGAATTGGTTGGAGAGTAAATGATTAAAAATTAATCCAGAATTACGAAAAATAAATTTAAGAGATAATACAAGCATATAATGCAGAACCCAAAAAATAAGAATACACAAAAACAAATTATCACAAAGTTTAGTACCAAAATGTAATATAATAAAGACTAGCTAGCCTCATTACGTCATTGCTTGTAAATTCTGTGATATGAGAACAAAGAGTGCACAGATTATGTGGAAAGATAAGAAACAATTCTCTTGAATAATGACAAGTCTGTTTCATTGTTCATTGGAATGCAATAGCTGTAATGCAAAGATTAATTATAAAGGATATTTCAAGAGAAGATCTCTCTATCTGCCTCTCCATTATCCTTGTCTCAGAGTAAAACCAGCAGTAACCTTAGTCACTTTACAGCTACCAAGAGAACCTAATAGCTCAACCCTTTAATTTAAACCCCTATTTAACTCCAGTCTATAAGAGACAAGTGAACTTTAAATCCTTGGTTTTTACCCTCATTATCAGTATTGCAAGATGAATATATTATGAGATCTGAGTTTTGAACACGTATAAACACTTCCATGATCAAACTCATTGAAAAGGAAATAAATTACAAGTACCAACCTTTGACCTAAAAATCCAAAGTAGGAGGAACAAATTCTGAGCTCCGCTAGTGCAATCATTCAAAATGATGTAATCACAAGGGATAAGAACAAATGAGCTTTTTTCAGCTCCCCAGAGTCTAATTTCTCAAGGCTCATTGCTTGCTACACAGGTTGTCAAGCAAATCCTCAATTTTTAACTGCAAAAAACCCATTTGACACAATCCATTGGTTTTCTCAAATATCATAGATCATCATATTCAAACGAAAAGGTAAATCTTTGAAACAAACCTTGAACGCCGAAATGACAGCTCCAAGGCCAAACCAGTAAACACAACCACTTAATTATTGACAAAACGCACAAATTGATGCAAATAGAGGTTTCCGAGAATAAGCATAAGAAAAACGAAAGAAACAAACAGATCAATACTTCACAATGTTGGGAGGAGCAAGTGTGCAAGAAATCCAGAGATTAGGACCACCAAAAAAAGGGCTCATTCTCCAGATGGTCCCTAGGTCATCAGCATCATTGCAGCTTTTCCGGTGGGTGATGGTAGTGAAAGGCAAAGGGCCTGAGTCAAGCTTTCTCCAGTGGGTGTAGGTGCAGTCGTTATTTTCTTAGTGTGCGGGCTAATGTACACTTTGTTGAAAGAAGATGAATAGAGCTGAATGGAGTGAGAGAGAGGGATGATGGAAGATAAAAGGTCAAAGCCTCCCTGGAGTGTATTGAACAGCAGAAAATAAAGCAATTTCCAAGGGGAAAGAGTGAATATCTCGACCAACAATTAATGGGAGCACTTCCATGAGTTTGGGTAAAATGCAGGCTGAGATTAATTGTGGTCACCTTCTTTCAAGGATCTCCCAAAGCCATAGCAGCTTTGAGTAAACAGTACTCTCCTCCCATTGGAAAGGCAAAAGCAAAGAACAGTAAACTATATCTCTCTGGCGTGAAGGAGCTAAAATTCTGGAGATTGACAGTTACTTTTAGCAGTTTTGCTTGCTATGTCTAGAGACACTAAGCTAGATATATGAAATACAGTTAAACCTGACAAAGACTGAGTTCTATGCAAGTGTGATGCCTTTAATAATGTAAGTAGAAACTAGAAAGGAATAAAATAATCAAGGATTCAAATTGTATAGAAAGCTATAATATAATGAGCCAATCAAAACATCAACAAAGTTTGATTTCACTGTAGCAAGTATTCATGGTAAAAATGCTCGAGAACAAGTTACAACACTTTAAATCAGCCTATTGTAGTTCGGCTGAGGGGTATTCTAGTTGAAAATCAACGATGTAGTTAGATCTTCACAGCCAACAACAATGAAGCCTTATCCTATTAGATAAGGTGGTTCAGATCTCCACTACCAACACCTGCTTATTTTAATTTTTAAGGTTTTCCTCTGCGTATTCATGCCACTTGTTTCTCAGAATTCATTTCATACATATGACTGATATTATGTAAAGTGACAGCACCAAAACAACACATATAGTCCCTCTCGTGGCAAGCTTTGTCAACCTGCAGCCCAAATGCTTCCAAACCCCAACCTGCAAGCTGTGAAGGAAATAACCAAAGAAATGTCATCTCCAAGTAATCACAGCATGTCCAATGACAGCACAGTAGGTCCGTAATCACTTGATACATTCATATGCTTCACCAATCTAGTCATTGTTTGATATATACTCTCAATTTGAGGATGTGATAAACAGCCAACAAGAAACTCATGTACAACTCCATTCACACTAATCCAACTACATCCTGGCTGCTTCCTGATACCCTTTTCTCTCATTTCCATCCTCAGTGCTGAGACATCACTCCATTGACAACCAGATGCGGATACATTAGCCAACATTACATAGCCTGCAGAACTATGGGGGTCCACCTGAACAAGCCTCTTGGAAATCTCTTGAGCCAACTCTATTCTAGAGTGAAGCAAGCAACCTCCAAGCAAAGCACCCCAGACAAAATTGTTTGGGTTGAAATGCATGGAAGTTACAACATCCAAAGCTTCTTCCACCCGGCCCCCTCTTGCAAGGAGATCAATATAACAAGAATAATGTTCTAATTTTGGGGAAGTGGAAAAGGCCATGTCTCTGAATATCTGTTGTCCTCTCTCTAACAATCCAGAATGACTGCATGCACATAAGACACTGAGATATGTTCCAGCATTGGGTCGTAAGTCAAACTCTGGCATTTTAGAGAAGAGCTTCAATGCATCCTCTCCTTCACCATTTATTGCAAGACCCATGATCATAGCATTGAATAAGACAACATCTTTGGTAACCGTAAACTCAAAAACTTCTTTTGCTGCCTCCAAATTCCCACACTTAGAATACATGTCAATTAATGCAGTTGCAAGAATTTTGTTTGACCTAATAATACCTCTCTGTCCTAGAGATATCATGTACTCGTGAACCCACCTACCGAAATCCAAATCACCAATCTGTGAACAGGCTGAAAGCACACTAACCATTGTGACATGATTAGGTCTACAGATTTGTTCATCCACCATCACCCGGAAGAGATTTAAACACTCAACAGGGCAACCATTCTGAACATATGCATTTATCATAGCATTACAAGGAAGCACCTCTCTTTTTCCTGTAGTAGAAACTTGATCAAATTTTTCTCTACTCTTCTCAACCCTTCCCCATTTACTATACAAATAAATTAGGACTGTATTAACGGGATCACAGCAAATTTCTTTACTACCAATATTATCAACAAATTCAGAGAGAATGGTAACCCACATCTCAATTTTTGCAATCTCAAGGTTAGAACATGCTGATAATACACTGACCATAGTATCATTTTCAGGATGCAAATTCCGCTGAACCATTTGATAGAACAATTCCAAAGCTTCCTCACTTTGACCTGACCGCGCGCAACCTGCGATCAAGGAAGTCCAACAACTGATTGCCCTTTTCTCAGGAATTTCTTCAAACACTTTTCGTGCTGATATCAAATTATGAAAGCCCTTAGCATATATGGCAACCAACCCGTTGGCAACAAATGAATTGCTGAGAAAGCCCACCTTCTGAATTTGAGTATGGATTTGTTGAACATAATTGGCATCTTTGGACCAAGAGCATGCCTTAAGGAGGAAAGAAAAAGTTAAGTCATTTGGCAAAAGTGGCTGCTGTTTCAAATTCTTGAACATAGAAAAGGCATACAAACAGTGACCCTCTTCAGCCAGGACTCTGATAATGGCATTAAAAGGGAAGATATTAGGATGCTGGAGTTGAAGAAAAACCCGAAGAGCAATATGGGATGGGTAATGACCAATGAGACGCGTCGCTATCAAATTGTCTTGATGAGCACCTACTTGAATAATGTGTGCATGAATTTGAAGAAGATGAGGACGTGAAATGTGGCCTTGCAGTAGAGTAGGGAGGTTTGTGAAGTCAGTGGAACCTGGATTGCAAGACAGAGAATGAAGAAACCGAAGAACAGAACAAATAGAGGAGCAAATTTCAAACTTTCGAAGATATTCAAAATGTTGGAACAATGAAAACATGTTTTGGGGCTATAGATCTAGAAATTTTTCATTTTGAGGATTGTCACATGTGTGACAAAGCATTCCTTGTAGTTGAGCACACAATACCATAGCTTCCTTTGCCAATTACTTCCTCTATTATGTATCTGCTCCCATCACCATATTCTGTGAAGAAGTCTACCTCAACAGAGGACTGCATCAAAACACAACAAAATAAACTACTTATGATAGTGATTCAAAACAAAACCATCAAACTGCAATACTAAATGATTTGCCACTTATATAGAGTAAAGGAAAGAAAGAGAATGATGTCACACATCCCTATCAAACAAAATTGCAAAAGTTAGCTTCCATCGATGAAAAAAGGGCGTATCTCTGAAGTTTCAGAAAGACAAATATCTCTAGAGTTGGCGTGCCACGTTGTGGCAAGGAGTCGCTGCTAAGTTTTTAAAGGAAAAATAAGAGATCATAAATACAGATAAACAAGACCTTTAAAGATTCAAGAGTCTAATTGAGTATGTGGAAAGTGTTAGTCGTTGATCTAAGAATGGTTCAACGCCTTGAAATAAATTGTGCAAAATATTATGTCAAAAAAAAAATATATATATATATATATCTTATTTATCACTTTGAATAGCCAATTAAGAAAAATCCAAAACGTGGAAGTAAGCGAAATTAATTTTTAATTGCCTTAGTGATTCACTTTTAATCTAACATAATTAGAGAGAATAATGGATTCACTGAGTAGTGAAGCCATTAGCATAAAAATACGAGGCAATGGACTAAAATATTTTTAAAAGAGAGCAGGAAATTTTTTTTTTTTTAAAAAAAGGGACTTGTCCCATAAGAGTAGGGCCTATACCTTCAAGAGAAGGACCAAAATCCACATAGTTTGTAAGAGTTTAAAACAATAAAAAGGCATACACAAATTCTGTTTACAAATATGTATAAACTTACAGGCAAAATAATTTTGAAATACAATGTAGATGAATACCACGAAAAAAAAAAGGGTCAAAATATATTATTTTTTATTTTAAATATTTTTTAAAATGAGGAAAAAACAAAATCAAAAGTTTAATAAATAAAAGACTTGTCCAAAATCTCCTTAAGTTGAAATAAGTTGAAATATCATTAAATTGTGCATAAATGGTTAAATATATCTAAAGCAAAAAATACATAGAGGAAAATACTTTGACCTCTCTAAGGTTTAACAAAATTATGCAAACTTCCCCCTATTTCAAAACCTACACTAACTTCCCATGTACATTTAAAATATGTAAAGACGTCTCCTAAAAGATAAAAGGAATATGCTTAAACATAAATTTAACTTTTCCACCAATCAATATTTTGGCTGTTTGAACTTAGTCAAAGCTTATCTTTCATTACAAAATACTCAAAATACCCCATAGTATTTGATTTGAACCCCCCGTTATCTTTTCTCACTATTTCACCAAAGAAGAATTCAAATTTAGGTTTAAGCGTAGCGGTTTTTATCTTTCAAGAAAGTTTTGAATAGGTTTTTAAACTAGGAAGAAGGTCCACATAATTTCTAAAGAGAGTTCAGAGTACTTTTCTCAAATAAATATGATGCAATGTTAATGCATCCTATGGTTCACCCACCCAAAAGTCATCAAATAGTCCTTTGGAACACTATTCTTGCCTAGCGACAATAATAAACAAGCACTGAGTGTCTTGATATGTTACTGTTTATCATCGAACAAGTTTAAAACCTATTAAAAGGGTAGTGCATGATATTATAAAAACAAAGAAATTAAATGAGAATTAAACATCAAAACTCCAAAACACATCAAACCACAATATCAGAACACCAGCATTTCCCCTTCTTTGTGATGTGAGCCACCAGAATTCCAAACAAAACAAGACAAAAGAGTTAATCATATCTTTGAAGCATTAAGGTGGTGTCAGTGGCTATTAACTCATACAGATAAGAAAGGAGATTATCCCATCTTTCAAATTTTAGCGAAAACTTAAGCTAAACTTAACATAGAAAGAAAATGAAATCTTGTTTTTACTAGAATTCTAACCAAAGTAAACAAAGAACAGAAATTTAGAAATCTAAGAAGCATCACAATAATCAAACCAACTCAAAGATTACACCGAGGATTTAAAGAACTAGAGCATAATTTTCATTTCAAACATTATCAACAACAGGTAAAGACCTAAACCAGATAACAACAACAATAATAATAAACAAAAGACACTAATCAATATCGGAGAGTAAATCAAATGAGTTGAAACTTTTAATCACAACTAATCTAGTAACAGTTCACTCTCAATCCACAATATCAACCAACCATAATGCATCAGATTACCCAGAAACCAACTAAGCTTATTGTAGCTTTGTCTCATTTTTTATCATTCAAGCAAATTAACAAACAAGTGGAGTGCAAATGAAAGAAACTGAGCCGCAAGAATGAAATGTTAACATCCAGTTAGCCAGAGGAATAAAAAATCAACCATCAATGATCAAAAACAGACTAAGAAACAAGCAATTCGCAAATTTAAATTATTACGGACGTTGACAAATCATACCTGATATGATAAATATCGGTGATGAAAAGTAGAACAGTTAACGCAAATCCACAAGCTACAGGAGTGACCTTCCAATGATATCGGGGGCAGCCAATAGTGGCTGTTCTGGTCGGGTAGCGGTCGCTAAGGCGTTCTGGGCAGTTCCGCACAATAATGCCGGCGCTTTTGGCAAGCTCGTCGGTGGCAGGTTCGCTGCGAAGCCTATCAAGAATGAAAGCAGGGCGGTTGGGGTGGAGTTCAGACCGTTGAACCGAGGTTGTACTCTCTGTTTCCCCTGTCCCTTTTCCTTAAGCGCCGTTCTTTTCCCATTTTTTCTTCCTGGCTACCCCTCCGCCGAAAATTTCATTAGTTTTCACGAAAATTTAATAAACAAGTCGTAAAATTAGAGAAAAATATGCAAATTATCCTTTAATTGGGTAATTTTATTTAACTCTACAAATTATTAATTCTTGCAATCCACTCTCTTCAAATTTAAAATAGTTATATGCAACATCTAACATTTATCCTATGAGCGATTTGAAAAAACAAACATATTTAATTTGACATGAAATTTTATAGAAAAATCAAATACAATATAAAAGTTTTATAATTCAAATTTAAAAAAGATTTAACTTGTATATTATTTTTATTTTGAGGATATTTTAAATATTTTAATATAATTTGCTTGTCTATTGTTAGTATGAAAGTCTATTACCGATCCTTATATTTTTATCTTCATATCATTATAACATAATGTTTAAATTTCTTCCGGAATTATAGAAAAATATTTTATATAGATATAATTTATCATTTATCCAAAGTTAAAAGGAATGATTATAAGAATTAATATTTTATCAATGTTAAATGCAATTATCTCAAGGTTGAGGGAATAATTTGTATTTTTTTTTCTAAAAAATTATAATATTTTATATAAAATTTTATAATTTTTATAAAATATTATCAATGAATTGTGTAAAAAATTCATTAAAAATATTTTTATTTTTTTATATAGAAATTATCTTTTAATGACAAAATTATTAGAAATTTATATACCCATATGAATTTTGTGAAGTATGCTCTTCCTTTTGCACACCCTAATTTCAATTACTTCCCGTTTCTCGTCTCAAAATTCTTTCAAACTCTGCTCTCCCCCCATTGGTCTCTTTTTTTTTTATCTCCATTGAAGTTCTCCCATCCGTTTGAATCGTATCTCTTCCCCATTCTTTTTAAGGAAATATTTTTAATTCTATTACAATACAGAAAATTTAATATTATCTTTTCTTATATTTTAATGAATAAAATATTTTAATGTTATGATTGAGTTGATGTTAAAAATAATAAAATAAGTTTTTATTTATTAAAATATAAAAAATATTATGATAAAATTAGAAATATTTTCTCCCACCAGTTGCCACCCATACAAAGGAGATAGAGATAAACATTTTTGCTCCAAGTAATCATAATGCAGCTGCTAAAATCTCTTCTAAATTGTGATAAGTTTTTGGGTTTTGGTCAAGGATAAAATGAGTATGCATAAAAAGCAAAAATCTTATATAAAAATAAATTTATATTTTTACAAATTTTTCATAAAACGATTGTAGACAAATGTTTTATAACTTTACGTGTTTCAACTTTAATTGATGAATTGTAACTTTTTTTTTCTTCTTTTTGTTATTGAAAAAGAAACTGCATTAAACATAACCCTAAGAACAAGCTTCCTCAACAAAAGGACAGTCTTGGAGAACTGATCAAAATCACTCTTTATAATACTAAAAACTCAATTAGCTTCCTCGTGAGCAGCCATATTACAAAGACGGCTAATCCAAGAAACTATTACATTAGGATTGTCCTTTAAGAAAATTTTAATATCTTCTATTATAATTAAACTAGACTAAGGACACGTAGAAAAGCCTAAAGCAGCATCAACAACAGGTTTATAATCACTATCAATTAAGACTTTGTTGTATGGTCGAGAATTAATAATGCCACAAGCTTTCAAAACTGCTCTTGCTTGAACTTTCAAGAACAGAAGGAGATTTGAGCTTCTCAAACCAGAAGCCTTGAACCACACTATGCTCATCCCTTGTTAAGACAACTATGATAGCTTCGCCCTACTTCTATCCTACGTCTATATTTAACTTTAGGTAGAGGTCGTTGGAGGAGGAGACCATTTGTGTTGGGTACTAAATTTGTGTTGCCTAGCCAAAATTAGGTCTCCTAGACAACTCCATCCTCAAATCATTTTCAGCTAGTTAACCAATCCTATTGAGATCAACAGCAACATTGTTAAAGATTATTTCATTTCTTGCTTCCCAAGTTCTCTTTAAAATGATGGCTGCAGCTGCAGTTACCTTGAATCTATCATCCTATCCATAAAACACACCCAACTTGTTGTTTATATGAACAACGGTAGTTAAGAAGTACATAGGGTCAATGAAATTAATGTTTGTCAAATGAAAACCCAACACATGAAACCATATTAAACAAGTAACATCATGGATTGCTATGATATGTAGATTAAATTCCACATTTGAAAAGCATAATGGACAAGAAATGTTTGTCAGATTTGCAAAAGTTTGCATCCTCTTCCTTGTAGGAACTTCCCCTCTAACAAATTGCCAAATCATCACTTTCAACCTATAATGTATTTTAGAACTCCATAGTGCCTGCCAAATCATGCCCTTTGGTCGGCTGAAATAAAAATATCTTATAAGCATGATGCACTAACTTTATCGAGAATTGACCGGAGGATTCCAAGATCCATATTAATTCATCTTCTCCCTGTTGAGGAATTCTAAGTTCAATGACATGGTCAACATCCTCTTTTATAAATAAGCTTCTCACCATTTCTTCATTCTAGGACCTTGTGTTGGGTAACCACAATGAATTTATGCTTTCATTTATAGGTTGTTGATTGATGGTTGTGGGACAATAGTTATCTGCACTAGGGAGCCATGGCATGTCACTAATTGATACGTGACCACTCTTTACCACAAAGCAAACTCCTTTTTTTAAGCTTGTAAACACCCCCACCATTCCTTGCCATTCCCATATTCCTTTTTTGTAAGAAGTACTATTTAACATATTAGTACCCCTCAAATATTTTGGCCTACATATCTGCACCATAACTTGTAGTTATCTACATGTAACTGCCATGCCAACTTTGTAAGAAATGCTTGGTTAATATCTGAAAACCTCTTGAAGCCTAGCTTACCTCATTTTTTGGGCTAGTATAAAGCATCCCAACTCATTGGAGTGTCGTAATGTTGAGCTTTTGGGTTAGCATTCCACCAAAACCTTCTACTTCTTGAGTCCATTTGTTGACATACTGTAGTAGGAACCTTAAGAATAGATGTAGTGTAACTTGGAATAGATTAGAGTACCATGTTGATTAGGGTAGCTTTGCCTCCCCAAGATAAGACTTTCTACTTCCATCCTTGCGATCTAGATTACACCTTGTCTAATAGAAACTTAGGGGCTGTATGGGAAGCTATTTTTTTATTTTTCTATTCTACAAAAACAAAAAAATCTATTTAGCAACCTATTTTTAAAAACTGTTTTCTAAAAGTATAACTGAAAAATAGTTTTCAAGAAATAATAAAATGGTGTTTTTCCTTGTTTTTGTATATAGTTGTTTTCATATTTTTTTCAAAAATAAAAAGAATACCTATTTTCATTAATGACAAAGTTGTAAACAATATTAAATACATTTTTTTCATCTTAAAAAATAAAGAAAACACTTGTTTTCAAAATTTACATCTAAACAAGTTTTTATTTTTTGGTTCTAAAAAAATAGTTTTTAGAAACTGTTTTTAAAAAATTATTTTCAAAAATAATAAAACAAAAATACCTGAAAATACTTTTAAACAAGCCCTTAAAATCATTGCATTTATTTCTAGTTAAAAACATTAGGATATTAAGGTATTTGGCATCATTACTTATATGCTTAAGACCCAATGCATTAAAAGTTTCTCTTCTAATCCTCTTTCTTGTATGTGATGAGAAAAAAATACTAGATTTCTGTAAATTCACTATTTACCCTGACCAAGATTTATATTTATTAAGGTACTCCCTTAGGTATTTAGCTTTCGAACTATTAGCTCTAATGAAAATCATGATATCATTTGCGAACATTAAGTGTAATATTGATGGGGCAGAATTTGCAATTTGGAGTCTATGATTGCATCCTTGCTATTCTGCTCTTAGTAGTAATCTAGTTAAGACCTCCGAGTAAAGAATAAATAAATAAGATGATAGTGCATCACCTTGCCTTATTCCATGGCTAGCATGAAATTTGCTATATGGACTACCATTTAGCAAGACTGAGTAGGAAGTTATAGAAATACATTGAAAGATCTAGTGAATAAATTTGTCATCATAACCAAATAACTTTAGGACTTTAAGCACAACGCTCCACTCAATCCTATCATACGCCTTTTGTATGTCCAGTTTAATTCCCATAAGACCCCTTTTTCCTTTCTTTTCTCTGACCTTATGAACTAGTTCTTGAGCTAGCAACCCATTCTCATGTATCTATCTCCCAGGAACAAACACTGACTATGAGGGTGCTATAATTCTTCTAAGTCATTCCTTCATTCTAGATGCTATGACTTTTGATATGATCTTACAGACAATATTTCATAAACTGATTGGACAAAAATCATGTACTGTAATAGCTTTATCACTTTTTGGTATCAGGACAATATGAGTGTAGTTCATTTCCTTCAAAAGATAGCCACTACAAAAAAAAAAAGACTACATAGCCCTTATCATTGATTTTCCAACCACATCCTAGAATTTCATATAAAAGTAAACAGGAAATCTGTCCAAACCAGGAAAGCCACAAGGATTCATAGCTCATAGTGTCACAAATATCTCCTCGATTGATGTTATAGCTATCATCCTTGAGTTTTTTTCCTCAATAATCTCCATATTAGTTAAGCCTTCCAAGTCTTTTGGAATAATAGGATTTGAAGAAGTAAATAGCTATTGAAAATTCTTCACAAAGTGGTTATCTATCACTACTACAAAATTGGTCTTTAACGACGGTTCAATGGCGGCAGTTCGTCTAAACCGCTGCTAAAGACACAGATTAATATTAGAGGTATTTTTTAACGGTGATTTTATTGAACCGTCACTAATAACTGTCTTTAGCGGCGATTTTCGCTAAAAACAAGGCTAAGCATAAGAACTTAGGTTCGACTCCTCGCAAGGGTTTTTTTAACAATAACTACGCCATTATTAAAGAAGACATTTTTTGGTAGGTTTTTGCAACCCTAACCACAGAACATTTTGCAAATCTCTCCGTGACTCAGGGAACCCTTTCATTTTTTTTTATTCCTCTTCTTCTATGCATCAGAGATAATTTTTCATTTTGAATGCACTCTTTTCTTTGATTTTCATTCCTCCTTTTGCCACCGAATTAGCAGTTCAATTTGTTGTTTTTTTATTGTAGATATCTGCCCTAATTTGTTGATTTGAACTAGAAAATAGACATACCATTAGCTATAAGCCAATAAGCAGTCTACGAAGGCAAATCTTTGATATTCTTGTCATTTTTCTTAGCCCACAATGGCGTATCGTACTGTTGGAAAAAGCTAGACTCCAACATGAAGATTGTGCAAAAACGGCCTTGGAATTTTTCAATGAACAAAACCTGGTTAGTTTCCTTTCTTTTTTTGTCCTTCAAATCTTGATGGTCTAGTTGTTGCTTTGCTTTGATTCTGTCTTTGGCAGAGCGTTATCTGGGAAGCAACAGAGCTTTGGACTTTTCTCCAAAGAGTGAGAATCACTTCAAAATCCTGAAGGCAAAGTAGGCCATTGA